>VBVR01001799.1:0-27121 GCA_011638315.1 Tetramorium parvispinum | reverse complement strand
GGGTGCTATGACATTGTATACGTGGACGTATGCAGAGGATATACAAAATGATGACTTGCTTCATCCTCTCGGGACAGTAGTCTCCAATCCGCACATTGATAGGGCAGCTGCTCTCATGTTAACATTTCCAAAGTAATTATTTGCTTTCTAAATCTTGCTTGAGAAAGTGATGTAATTATGCGCGTCATATCTGCTTATTATTTGCTTGTAGTTACGGAAAAGATCAATGCGTCCTTTATCCTACGCCAGAAACGATGGTAGAATATGCTGAAACATTGCGAAAGGAATCGAACGAGCGCTTGGGTAAAGACGATGTAAATCAGAAATCAGATGTTACTCAACAACAATGGGAACAAGTCAAATCACTAGCTGACAGGGATCCGCTGCATGAATTACACGAACAAGAGAAGAAGACAGTGTGGGCGTTTAGGCATCGTTGTTGCATCGAAAGCCCGACACTTTTAGCTAAATTGTTACAATGTGTCGAATGGAACGATCACAAGTAAGACATTAATCGATTGATCCTTTATAAAGCTATTAAGACAATGAAATATACAAATTACAACTCTTGAATATTTGTAGAGAAGTTGCGGAGGCCACAGCGCTTGTACAACAATGGCCGACACTGCCGGTTGAAAAAGCGTTGGAGTTGTTAGATTACGCTTACGCTGATCAGAACGTCAGAAATTTCGCCGTTCGCTGTTTAAGAGACGTCACCGACGACGATCTCAGTCTCTATTTGTTGCAGCTGGCTCAAGCTTTAAAACACGAAAATTATTTGGCGTGTCCTTTGACAGAGTTTCTCTTAAAGCGGGCACTTAATAATCAAAGGATAGGACATTTTTTATTTTGGCATCTTAGGTCAGTGACATTTTGTATGCAGTATTATTTGCGTATTTATTATAATTTACAATCTCTTTTTTTTATAATACTATTATATGTATTATTACTTATTCATCGACCGCTTCTGGAATCTCATATATATGTTATATCTCTTATATTTTCTAATTTACTTACCATTTGTTTTTCGAAAATTAGGTCAGAAATGCAAGTTGGCGCAGTGTCCGTTCGTTTCGGCCTCATATTAGAAGCATATTGCAGAGGAAGCCAACAGCACATGCTATCATTAAATAAACAGATGAAATGTTTGGAGAAATTGAGAAGTGTCTCGCAACAAGTGAAGCAGAGAAAGGATCGTAAGGCGGCTCTTCAAGGTTTTCAGGATGTTATGCAGGAAGTGCATTGCCAGGAGGCAATATCCGACGTTCTTAATCCTCTCGATCCCAGTTTCAGATGGAATCACATCAAGTAAGCTCATTATTTTCGCTTGTTGTTTCAATATGTTATTTCTCTCATTTCCTACATCTTCAATTTTGTTTTTTTCCCCCTTTCCAGAATCGAGAAATGTCGAGTAATGGACAGTAAGATGCGTCCGCTTTGGCTGGTTTTCGAGAACAGCGATCCCTTCGGCGAAGATATTTACTTAATCCTCAAACACGGAGACGACTTGAGACAAGACATGTTGACACTTCAGATGATACGTATTATGGATAAGCTTTGGAAGAAGGAGGGTTTGGATTTACGTATGAATCCGTACGGTTGCATATCCACGGAGAATAGAGTCGGGATGATAGAGGTAGTTCTAAACGCGGAAACAATCGCAAACATTCAAAAGGAAAAGGGCACATTTTCGGCAACGGCGGCCTTCAGGTAAACAACGCGTAAACGCGTTACGAAATATTGATATATGTAATTCAACCACATATGTGTCGGTGAGACTTTTTGTGTGACAACTTTGTGTCTATACTTGCAGAAGAGGCTCCTTATTAGCTTGGCTAAAAGATCATAATCATACGGAAGCGTCATTGAATAAAGCAATCGAGGAATTTACTTTGAGTTGCGCGGGTTACTGCGTAGCGACGTATGTTCTTGGAATAGCCGACAGACATTCTGACAATATAATGGTTAAAAAGACTGGACAGCTGTTTCACGTCGACTTTGGTCACATTCTCGGTCACTTTAAGGAAAAATTTGGATTCAGACGCGAACGAGTACCTTTCGTCTTGACCAATGACTTTGTACACGTCATAAATAAGGGTCAAACAAAGAAAGGGCATGCCGCCGAGTTTCAAAGATTTCAGGACCATTGCGAGCAAGCCTTTTTAATTTTACGCAAGCACGGAGGACTTATATTGTCTCTATTCGCTATGATGATATCTACCGGGCTGCCTGAACTCTCGTCAGAGAAAGATCTGAATTATCTTAGAGATACCTTGGTACAGTGGCCATCAGATTACAATATATGTTATAATTAATGATATATATATATATATATTTAAATGAATACTAATGGATAATAATACATTCAAATGTGTTTACAGGTTCTAGAAATGCCCATAGAGGAAGCACAAAAGCATTTTAGAAGCAAATTCGACGAAGCCCTTTGTAACTCGTGGAAAACGTCGTTGAATTGGGCATCGCATAATATGTCCAAGAATAATAAGACTACATGAATAGCAACAATTGTCGATAGCATGAGAGATCCTACGTATCCAAGAATGCAGTCATGACGTCATCGAATGTTACGCCGCGTTACAAATTGTAATGTTAAGATGTACGCTGACACATGTGACAAGCACGTCACACTTGGCTGTTTGTCTGAGGCTGAAGGATTGAGGAAAAAGAAAAGAAAGAAATAAAACTGTCGCTTTCGACAGGCATCGTCGTCAGGATTGGAAATCGACGACGACTGTAACCAGTATTTGAGACTGTAAAGTGATCGTTGCTGCTAGTATCAATGAACTCGTACTGTCGAGAGATGACTTAGTAGAATGATGATTTCTCGAGAATCGGATACATTCGTACAGTTTTAGATCTCTACTTCGTGCAGCACAAGCAGTCGGTGCCTACGTTCAATATGATAGTACTTTTCTCACTCACGGACGTACGGTACATATCAATTGAACAAGAATCCTTTTAAAATTCTCCTTGATTGAAACTCAGTTTAAGACATTTGAAATTTCATTGATCGATTCTAAATTGTTAATCTCGCAAGACTATATATTTTCATTTTATATTTTATTAGTTAATTAAGTTAGATATCATCAGGGACAGACTGAAGGAAATTTTTAAAAATACGCGCTATTTTTTCTAGTATTGACTATCCTAAAAGGAAAACTTTTTTTTTAAGAGAGCATACACAAGCTGATTATTCTACGCAAAGCTGAACTGTACATTTATTTTTTATTAAAAGAAAATGGTTAATCTAGCAAGAAATATTTTAGTAATTGTTACATAATAGTCAGATTAAACTATCCTCTTGCGCGATAAAATTTGTACATGCTCTGGCACCAGGAGGTGACACGATCATCGTAATTGTTTAAGACACAGCGCTGAATTGTTTAGCAACAAGCACTGAAGCACAATTACAGATATTTGTTTAATGACAGGAGGTTAGATTTAATTTCTTTGGTTTATGTTTCTCGAAAATGTATGGAATAATTCAATTTTTTTTTTGCACTTTGATTTCTTGAGAGCGCTCTGTACTTTTTCTCAGAGAGTACACTGTATTTTTAAAAAATTTCTTGAGAATACGCGGCACGTACCCTTTCAGTTTGTCCCTGGATATTATTCTAAAATCGTTTATCATGATACGCCGAAAGCCTGTGATGGTATACATGCAAATATTACTTGCAACAATAAACCGCTAGTGTATTTGAT
Source organism: Tetramorium parvispinum (assembly GCA_011638315.1). Classification (NCBI taxonomy): domain Eukaryota; kingdom Metazoa; phylum Arthropoda; class Insecta; order Hymenoptera; family Formicidae; genus Tetramorium; species Tetramorium parvispinum. Next base: position 23,401 of record VBVR01001799.1, on the reverse strand, counting down.
TTATCACAAACATAATAGAGAAAAACATGCGCCGCAATGTTGTTTGTTTAATTTGAAAAAGCGAAAGGATTTGACGATCGTTCAGATAACGGATAATGTGGTTTATTCCGTATCATTGGCAACGATAGTGTGTGATAAAATAATATCTATTTTGTGAAACTGTCTGTAACAGTAAAATTATGATCAAACGATCGGGGTCAGGGAAGATTTTAATAGAGTATTTTCTTTAAATATGATTGCGTAAAGACTTCTAAATTAAATACTGATCCGCGATGTAAATGGTCTCCATCGACCGACCGATATTTTTCTTCCGTGATCTTACGTTTATGTTCAAAAGTTTACATGTTGTTTAACGGAAAAATAGCGATGCTTTTCGTGCTGGTGACTAGTAAAATTTCTCAATTACTATCATGCGCGATATCGTGTTTAAAATACATATACGCGAAAATAACGAAAAAAAACCACTATGAGAGATATATATTTTGATAAATATACTGCAATATATTATTATTATTATCCATATACTAAGCGATAGTTAAATCAATAGAGCCACTTCAGCGCTGTCCTACGTAATAGACCGCTATGCTTTCTAAAACGGCTCTAAAACGCACGACCGTACGCGCGCTCCTCACAATGTAAGATAAGATAATGATCTCTAATACACTAGAAAGAAATAAATAATGTTGCAGACTGCGTCAATGCTGCATATCCATATCATCATCCTTTTACTAGCGCATTATATTTAAATTGTCGAGAGACGAAGGGGAGAGAAAACGAAACTTTATACGCATAAATTACATTATAGATATAATACACGTATGTATATCTTGAAGTCTCTTAATTTTATTTCTCAGTATTGCTTTTGATTTCTTTGTAGACAGATTTTGCGCGGGTCCCACCACCAGAGTGTACAGATAGGGCTGTAAATATGCAATACGAGAACCGATGGAGAGGGGGACATACGTTCCTCCAACCAATCTCTACTCGCATATATATTGCGTACGCAAGTTCTTTCACACTGTACGCAGGTGTACACGCATCCGCGATACCGTAATCCCGAAGAAAAGAAGCCAGCTCGTTCTTCGAGCGTATTTTCCGTTACACCAACTCGGGCAATAATCACGCGCAATCGGCTATTTTTTTTCTATCGTCTGGTAACAGCATCAGAATATGTAATTTTATATACAAAACGTAGATAAATCTTCTGTATTGGTCAGTGTCTGTTGTAAATAAAATCAACCTTAAAGTCTGAATTTTATTTTAATTACAAATTTTGAAAGGAATTATCGGCGTTATGCGAATTCGTGCAGAGTACGGAAAAGCATTCTACTCATTATTAAATTAGAAACGTCCGTACTTTAATCAGTGTACTCGTCGGTGCGGAAAGACGAGCAGCAAAAGTCGTGAGATAAGAAAATGACGGCTACTGAGGAAACGGAACCGTTGATATCCACGACATCGGTAACTTCCGTCAGTAAGACTCAAAGAGTCAATTATCATACAATTTCGTTCGTAAGTACAATAAGCAAGATACTTGTAACATGTGACACAACTATCGCGTTCTCTAGTGTATGGGCGAGAGTGATGCAGAGTTGATACAGTCCTGCGGTCCTGTGACAAAAATTAATTAAAAATAATTTTTAATTAATTAGTTAATTTTTTAGAAACGTATTGTGTCGCGTATATTTTATTCTCATACAGACATCCCTGAAAGCTTTCTTAAACTCAGCGTAGACGAAATTCATGTCTATGGCTTCGAGTCTTTGATCAATGACAATAGCATAATGTACATAATGTATGTACAATTACATATTTTCCTTTTTTTAACAAAGACATCAAGATAAACATAGTTTTTTTGAGTAATCAACAATTGAAAATAATGAGAAATTAATCACTTTTAATTAATAAACTTTAATTAAAGATTGGAAAAGGAAAGATGCGGATTATGTAAATGGAGGTTTCTGATATTTTTCTAGATGAAAATTTGTCTCGAAATCGGCCGAAGAAAAATTAAATTTAAAAACATATTCGATAACTTCGAAATACTCTACATACAATGAAAAAGACGCTAACAAAAATATGTTCTTTTTGTATTATTATCTATACTATACCTACATACAGCTCAAACAAATATTTGTTGTTTATGTTTGCATCATCATTGTAGGAAGGTAATGAGAGAGATACGTTGCACGGCGAAAACTCGGAAAACTCCTTTGATCTTAAACCGATTTCGAATGTTTCGACAACCGTAGATTTCAACAACGAAAGTTTCGGCAACAATATTACGTACACGTGGAGCGACGTGAACGTATATTACAGTGTAAAAAATGACAGAATTTGGGATCGGTTGATGTTGAGGACTACAAAATCCGTTGCCCAGAAACATATATTAAAAGATGGTAAAATAAAAAAAAAAAGAAATGTCTTACGTACCTCGTCGCGACAGTTTTATGTTGTTTTAGTTTTCATTGCATTTCGAAATAAATTATTCTAGTGTGCGGAGTGGCTTACCCTGGCGAACTGCTCGTAATTATGGGTGCGTCAGGCGCAGGCAAAACAACTTTGTTGAACACATTGACATTCCGTTCGGCACGCGGACTATCTGCGTCCGGTCTGATGGCTGCTAACGGCCAGAGAATATCACCGGGTATCCTTACTTCGAGGATGGCCTACGTTCAACAAGATGATCTGTTCGTTGGCACGCTGACCGTTACGGAGCATCTAATGTTCCAGGCGGCAGTGCGGATGGATCGGCAAATCCCTCGTAACCAGAGAATTAAGCGAGTTAATGAGGTCATTGACGAGGTAGTTTGATCAGCAGATATAGGCTTACTATAGGCATGCAAGCGAAAAAACTCTTCGCTTGTTAATTGCTCTTATTACTAAACTGTTCAGGCCTTGATTTTCCCGCTCGCGTGTACATATTTAGTGGCATCTTTTTTGAAAGCAGCTCGCCCTTTCGAAATGTCGAAATACTGTAATTGGGATACCTGGCAGAATGAAGGGTCTTTCGGGAGGCGAAATGAAAAGGTTGTCCTTTGCTTCCGAGGTACTGACCGATCCTCCGCTCATGTTCTGTGATGAGCCAACGTCAGGCTTGGATTCCTTCATGGCTCATCAGGTTGTCTCCATTCTAAAAGCATTGGCGGGTGAGTTTGAGATGGGATCTTACACAGGAATCTTACACCTACGAGCAAAGCTATTCAGCATTTAAAGGATTAATAAATAAACGATTCATCAGCACGTGGTAAAACAATCGTTGCGACTTTACATCAGCCCTCTTCGGAGCTGTTCGCTTTGTTCGATAAGATTTTATTGATGGCCGAGGGAAGAGTGGCCTTCATGGGTACAGCCGTGCAAGCTTGTACTTTCTTCAAGACGTAAGTCCATAAAAAAAATCTTATTTCTAAATTGTTTTAAATCTGCATTCTGTTTCGCAGGCTCGGTGCCGCCTGTCCTAGCAATTACAACCCTGCTGATTTTTTCGTGCAAGTGTTGGCCGTGGTGCCGGGACGCGAGTTAACTTGTAGACACGCGATCGAAACGACGTGCGATACTTTCCGGAGAAGCGAATACGGTGCAAATATCGCCCTGGAGACCGAGGCCGTCCACGGCGAATTCGAGGATACCCTCAAACGGTTCAAATACTCCAAGAATTATGGCCGATCAGTTTACAAAGCGAGTTGGTGCGAACAATTCCGCGCGGTTCTATGGCGATCCTGGCTGTCGGTGATTAAAGAACCGATCCTCATTAAAGTCCGCCTCTTGCAGACTATCGTACGTTTCCTCTCTCCCTCCAACATTAATCTATTTGCAAAACTAAAAAGATTAAAATACAGATCTACAAATTGTAATTTATTTTGTTGTACAAATATCTACTTGATATTAATAAAATAATTTTTATTTTAATCCTCTTTCATCTGCTTTTTGACGGTCTGCTTATTTACGCTCGTGCCATTGGCAAACATATGAAAACGGAGGACGGAGGACAATTACGAAAGAATAAACTCGAATTTTCTATCGCAGATGATCTCGTTGGTGATCGGTGTCATTTATTTTGGCCAGCAAATAGATCAAGATGGCGTGATGAACATCAACGGTGCCCTATTCATCTTCCTCACCAATATGACTTTCCAAAATGTCTTTGCAGTCATTAACGTGAGAATTTAAAAAAAATTTAACATAAACAAGTCGCACTTGCAATTTCAATTCTAATAATTATCAGAAATAGTACGAGAGAACGTTCAAAGTTAAAGTTGTATTGTATACAGGTGTTCTGCGCGGAATTGCCAATATTTCTTCGCGAGCACAAAAATGGTATGTATCGCACCGACGTCTACTTCATCTGCAAGACTCTGGCGGAAGCGCCAATATTCTTAGCAATACCACTGATTTTTACCACCGTCGTGTATCCTATGATCGGCCTCTATCCAGATGTAAAGCACTTCTTCATCGCTACCGCTGTAGTAGCTCTCGTAGCCAATGTATCGACCTCATTCGGTAATCGAGAGCTCACAGAGTATTCGCATTTTTTTTATTTCATAATTGCTTAAAGTCTTATATCTTTTACAGGCTATTTGATATCTTGTATCAGCAACAACGTATCTATGGCCCTCTCTGTCGGTCCTCCAGTCATAATACCGTTTTTGCTTTTTGGCGGCTTCTTCCTAAATACAGCGTGAGTATCTTAAATTATCTCGAACAATAATGCTGATAGCAATATGCTAACTAAAATGCTAATTGAAATACTCGATTTTTCGCGTGAAATAGATCCGTACCATCCTACTTCGTGTGGTTCTCGTATTTATCTTGGTTTCGTTATGGCAACGAGGCACTTTTGATCAATCAATGGTCAGAGATCGATTTTATAGCATGTACCAGAAGCAACGTGACGTGTCCAAAATCAGGAAGTATGATTCTCCAAACTTTCAATTTCAAAATGGAAGACTTCTGGATGGACATCCTCTGCTTGTTTGCACTTATCGTCGCATTCCGGTTTCTGGCGTTTCTCGCGCTATTGTCAAAAACTTGCCGTTCACAGTAATTTTGTCATCGTCATCCTTATCTTTCAGCGTTTTATTCTTTTAAGCGACAAATACATCTGTAAAAAAAAACAATGGTTTGCTCCAATGTTGTGTGTACTTTTAATAAATAATTTTAATAAATTTCTTGTGTATTGACTTGGAAACGAATATTACATATTTAACAATTACATGTTTACATCTAATGGATAAATTTTGATTTACAAATGTGATGAATCGATAAATATAATTTGTGAACAAAGATATCGATATTGACGCGCAGTGACCGCAGAAAGGATAAGCCACGTGATAGGAACTTGGAAAAATATGTGCCTCGACGGAACAACGCGGTGCAGCTACCACCTACATGTCGGCGTTTCCTGTGTCGAAGCTGGCCACTCTTTCGTTCACATCTAGATATCATTACAAACCGGTTGCCATACATACCGTGCGACCGCATGTATGTACGATACAGGGATATGAGAAACAATCTCGGGAGAGATATTCAAGTGTGTCATAAAAAAAAAATAGTACGCCGAGATCTAAATGATATACTCGCTTGATCTCGCGATATCGCTGTCAGCCCGCGAATCGAAGATCATGCCGGGATTATCGTTCGGCTGGAAGTGAGCAACGCGACATGAGATACAGAGGCGAAAAAGAGATGCTATTATTGTCGCTGGTAATGTCGTACGTTAAAAAGCAACGTGTAATAATTCCAATAGCGAAACAAGATCGGTCTGAACTGGTTCGCTCGTCTGTCTCGCTGGACGTATATATAGGGTTTCGGTTTTCGATTACCGCGAGCCTTCTGAGTCACGAACATTTACTATGATGTGGAGGGTACTTTCGGAGAAAGCCTCAGATGGGACTCCACGCGTACACTACACGCGTATCCGCGAATGAGTTATCGATTAGCGAGCGTCGGATTATCGTCTTGCTTGATCATTGTACGCACATACGACATTGTTCGTCTTGAATATCACGTTGATATCGTTGAAGAAATTTTCACGCCGTCTTTGCAACAGTTTATACAGCAATAATTTCGCATTTTATAAAATAATTCGATAGAATTCAATTTGGTGTCGTCATTAATTCACATTTTAATATCTTACTGAGAAAAGATAAAATGCGTGCATTCACATTTATATACAAGTTTTTCGCGATCGATAGACACGTCTCCTCAATATTGATGCTTGTACTGTATGAGAGCGTGCGTGATATTCGGTTGCAAAGAAAGACGAAGAAGGGAAGCGAGCAGGCGAAGTGCATCAGGTGTATCGAGTGGTGGTAGAGTTACGTGCGTTGACGAGAAGTAAACGCGACGCCTGCGAGAGTCGTGCTTTTAGTGTCAATCTTCGTTTCACGACACGTCTCATCGGTTTCTCATCCTTCTACAGACAGGTGAACGCGCAATTTCCAAGCTACGGACTGTTGTACATCAGCCATTTCGTCCTTGTCGTTATCAAGATAACAGCGGTATGTATTTACAGCATCTGCGCAAGAATAGAATATAATCTGAAAATCAGATTTGTATACAAATTTAATTATATCTTATTAAGTTTTTAAGATATTTTGTAGAAAACATCTTTTAAAACTTAAAAATTTATTTTATTTTCCAAGATTCCACCGTGCTTCTTTGTCAGCTCTATTAAAATCACTTTAAACTTTTTAATAAATATCAGTAAAGATGTCGATTGAATTGAAATTCTCATCAGGTCAATAAACAAATGTCGCTTTGGATGTATTCATAAACTAAATTTTTTATATTTTTTATTACATTACTTTATATTTTCGACACAGTAGAGATTAAATTATATAAATAATAATTTATTACATAAAGATAGTATATTAACATATTAACGACATAAAGCGTTGATCAATCTTTTTAAATCAATCGGAATCTATATAAAACAATTATAGTAGTATTTATGATAATGACAAGAATTTTGAATACACTGGATACGATTAAGTAATTGTTGGCAAAAATTGTCAATATAATTGAATAAAGAATAAGAAACTACAAATGAGCTATGAGAAGCTTCTGTGGGGGAATGAAGATGTGTAACGAAGAAGAGTAACACATAACAAACGTATAAATTAGAATTAAACATCTATAGATTATAATGAGGAGATAAGAAGTTATCTTATCACACTTTTTATACTACAATATTTCAACATTTACCTGATCTGTTATCATGTTTGAAAATTTTGCAATTATAGAGATGCGAAAATCATTTTTCTTTAAAAAACAAAATTGAGAAAACTGAATTATGTATTCATTTTGTGTTCTCTTATCAAATCCAAAACAACATGGATGTTCAGTTTGATGCTTCACAACGTAGAATGCATCACGAAGATACGATGCTTTCTTGGCAAAATTTATCCGTTTACGCGATGAATCAAAACCGACGCACCGTAAGCAAACAGCTCATCAATAACGGTAATAAAAAAAAATATATATATAATTTCTCATGCATAATGTAGCAATACAGTAATGTCTGTCGCTTTTCTAGTCCGAGGTGTAGTGCGGCCTGGCGAACTCACTGCGATCTTAGGTGGCAGGTAAATTATTCGCGATTAATTACATTCCATAAACTGACATATTGTCCGTATAGTTGAAACTATTTCTTCTCATCCGTTGCCATTCGTGCCATCTGTTCCCTCATAGCGGTGCTGGAAAGAGCTCGCTGATGACAGCATTAGCATTTCGCGCAGAATGTAGGCAAAATTCTCATATTCTCATATAGTTGAATCTTTGAAGGAGATATCCTAACTTTTTACTTGAATTGGCAGTTGGCATCGTGGTGCACGGTGATGTTCGCGTCAATGGTATATCAGCTAGCTCCTCGTACATGAGACGTCACAGCGGCTTCATGCATCAGGAAGATATGTTTATCGAGACAATGACGGTGCTCGAACATATTTGGTTTATGGTAAGGTTCCGTTCTTCGAGTCCAAGCGTTATGCGCACTACACTTTTAACAATCTTTATCAGGCTAGAATGAAATTAGACGGGAGAATGCACACCTCGAACATTCGTCTCAAAATCGATCGCTTGCTGAGGGACGTTGGTCTGCTCGAGAGACGCGACACTCGCATCGGCGGTGGTGATGACGGCAAGGTTTTATCGGGCGGAGAAAAGAAGAGGCTGGCTTTCGCCACCGAAGTGTGTATTCGCGCGATACCCAAATAGTACAGAATTCTTTTTAAATTCTCTAATTAGAAAATAAATTCTTTTTCCATCTTCTCTTCTAAAAATATTCTTAAGAGTTTAAAAAATTCTCTCTTATGTCATCAATTTTAAGCCCTTCTTCGGATACAAAAGGAATTCTTTTCAAGAGGATTTCTTTTAAGTTTATTTGAAACAGATATTATACTAATTTACAAAGAATTAAAAATAAGTAAATCCTTTTTGAGTTTATAACGACCATCTGTGCTATTTGGATAAATTACGAATTCCTGATTCTTTTTTCAGCTGTTGACGGATCCTGAAATACTGTTTTTGGACGAGCCAACAACAGGACAAGACGCACATTCAGCTAGCGTTCTCGTGTCGCACATGTCATCCTTCGCATTGAGGAACCGCATAGTTTTATGCACCATACACCAACCGAGTTCCACCATCTTCGATAGTTTCCATCGTATAATACTTTTAGCCGGCGGTAGAGTGGCGTTCGCCGGTACCAGTACACAAGCAATACAGTTTTTCTCCAGGTATGCTTCGTCACTCTTGGACATGAAGCGAATAGGACATTGTAATTTTACCGATTCCAGTTCTAGAACATTGTTGAGACAGACGAGAAAACACGATATTGCTTTTTATTTTAGTTATAAAAACAAATCCATTTTACTAGAATTAAGAACTTAAGAACTAAGATAGAATTTACGACACGACTACGTAATTTTCATGCGTAGCGTATTTATAATATCTAACTATAATACTCTTGTCTTGTGTAACTCTTCTTTTTTTTCTTTCTCACGATTTTACACTTCATGTTTAATTTTTATCTCACTTTATTTTGTACTTTTATTTATCATAATTTGTTATGATTATTTTTATGCGATTACCGCCTGTATCAGCGTTTCAATCAATCATTCTGAAAGAACGCCACTGTAGAACATATTAAATTGAAACACTCACCGTCATTGTCGCTGTCGTAGCCAAGGCTACGAGTGTCCGTGTAATTATAATCCGGCCGATTTCCTGGTGGCGACTCTAGCGATCGTACCCAACGACGCGGACGGTAGCGGAAGAGTCGCGCAGAAGATCTGCGATGCGTTTCTCACGAGCGAAGCCTGCAATGAAATCGACATTATATTACAACAGGAGCTCGATTCCGCTCGTTTGCAGTGCCACGTAAGCAAATTGTTACGAAAACAGATGTTAACGATTGACAATTAAAGGAAATTAATTTCGAGGAGAATTCATCTTTTATGTTTCAGACTAAAGGAAATATTCGCGAGTCGCGCGCCTTGTAAGTATCGTCTACGCAAAAGAACTTATTAAGCTCGAATACAGAAAGTATATAAAGAAGGAAAATTTCGGTAACTCTATTACGTTTACGTTATTATTTAATTCAGCGTGGGACCATGCTGCTGGTTGCAGTTCTACTGGCTAATCCATCGCGGATTCCTACAAGTTCTGCGGGATCCCACGGTGCAATTGATCAGGATACTGCAGAAAGTGGTGAGTAGTGATCGGTAAGACGTTCCCTGTGTGCTCCTTGAATGTAAAGATAAATCTGCGTGCGAGGAACCGATTAAACGACTGTCGGACGTATGCGAAAGTTAATGACGGGTTGCAGGGCATCGCAACGACCGCCGGCCTGTGTTTCGTAGGTGCCATCGACCTCGATCAATTAGGCATTCAGGCTGTCGATGGTGTTATATACCTTCTGGTGTGCGAAAACGCATTTTTCCCCATGTACGCAACCCTGGCGTTGATCCCGCAGGAATTGCCGCTTCTTCTTCGAGAATACAAAGCGGGCATGTACCCTGTCCATCTTTACTATCTGGCGCGAATGATATCACTAGTGAGTTCGATTTCCCAATCAGTTTACACAGGCACTGAATCACGCACGCGGGTCAATTTGCGAAAGTGTTGATATTTTTCAGGTACCTGGACTGCTGGTGGAACCGATGCTGTTCACCGTAATAATGTATTGGCTGGCGGGTTTGCGTCCCACGATGGACGCTCTCGGCCTGACCATCTTGGTAGTTGTATTCACGATGAACGTCTCTACCGCTTGCGGTAAGCGTTTCTCTCTGTTTGAATACCGGTGACAGATTACGCGTCGGTTTATGCGAACGATATTTCATGTTGCAGGGTGTTTCTTCTCAGCCGTTTACCAGAGTGTGCCGCTAGCGATGGCATATCTGGTGCCCTTCGATTACGTTCTTATGATAACCATGGGACCTTTTATCAAGCTCTGGTATTTATGATTATTTCACATAAATTTCTACATTCTTGCCAAGTTGCAACATTATTATGGACATTTGTGCACTCCATAAATCAGTTTCAAAATCAGTAGATCCCCGTATAAGGCGGTACTCGGTATAACACAGATTCATAACAGAAAAATTGCAGTAACGTAATTACGTATTCTTGTACTTGTTAAAATATTACCGGGAGGGGGGTGGAGAGGAGAGAAGGGTTGATGTGTTTGTAGATCAATCCGTACAGACGTTCCTAAATATAAAGAAACATTTTTTTATTTTAATTTTTATATTGTTTCAAAGTGAAATGAAAATTCTACCGTTAAAGCTTTTAAAAGTTAAAGTTTATAAATATTCCTACATATATAATACGTAAGTATGTATAATTTATGCAGTTACGTTTATATATTACGTGAATTTATGTAATGCCGAAAGTATTCCTCGCGTTATACAGGGGTCCACCGTACTATCCCTTCTTCTTATTATAATTTTAAATCACAGGGTTTTTTTAATTCTTTCTCGATGCCTGTTGACAGCTCGTTGCCCGTATATATGCGATGGGTAAAGTACTTGTCCTGGCTGCTGCACTCCACGGAAGCTCTCACCATTATCCAATGGAGAGGCGTGCATAATATATGTGAGTTTCACCGAACATCGCTCCTTTGTGAGACGCGTAACGGATCTGTTTCCTGTGAACAGCCTGCGAAATGACCGAGCTACCCTGCCTCACTGAGGGCGCCGAGGTTTTGGACCGCTATGACTTTGACGAGCGCAACTTTTGGCCCGATATCGTCCTCATGGCTGCCATTTACGCCGTCTTCCATTCGCTGGCATATATCTTCCTGTGGAGGCGATGCAGATCGAAATAAACGGATCTTAACGCCACCAAATAAATGTTCAATTCCAAATTGCAACCAGATAAACATTTGATCGTTACGAACTCAAAAAAGATTTACTTTTTTTAAATTCTTTGTGAATCAACATAAACTGTTCTAAATAAATTCAAAAAAGCCTTTTAAATAGATTCCGAAGAAGAGTATAAAATTCCTTTTGTATTTGAAAAAGAATAAAGAATTGATGACATAAAAGTGAATGATTTTTGAGTTCTAAAAATTTTTTTAGAACAGAAATGGGATAAAAAAAGAATTCATTTCATAATTCGGGATTTGAAAAAAAAGTTTCTCTAGATTCTCTCTGCTATCTGGGAGATGTGTTACATTTTGATAACGCACCTTTGTAAGAGCAAACGATATCGAATTCGTCAGAATTCCTTTACATAATTTTTGGCTAATGCGACATAAAAAATCATTATGATTTCTCGCGGAGAACCACGATTACATGTATGAGTCTGTATGGATTGATAGAGCAAACTCGACGACAAATGCAATCTTTGAACGAAGAAGCTTGTTCTTTGTAACTAAATTTTTTATAGCGTTCTCAATCAGATAATTAATCAAATCGACGTCAATTTCACGCACCTTCCGACTTTGCATCAATTCGGTCAGGGAAGTGGAGAAAACAAAAGTCCAACTTGAGCTGTTCTTTTTTTCCTTAGAGGAAAGAACCACGTTGAATTGTCGCGCCATTGTGTCGCGTTGATTGATTGTTAATCTATCTTTTTTTATCATCTTCGGACCTATTTGAGAGATACGAAAATTAATTCTGGCTGTCTAATATAAAGAACATTTATCCTCTCAATTAAAGGGCAAATTAGCCCTTTCAATACAAACATGGGTAGGTACTTTGTGTCTGATTAATTTTTCTTCATCGAAATTTTTTTGAAATTTCTTTTTCAAATACAATTATTCTAAAGACTTGTAAGTATATTCATGAATTCTTGGAGACTTTTCATTTTAAATAAGGGGAAAAGTGAACCATGTTGATATAAACAAGATGCCATTTCTCATAATGTATTGCAAGGATTCTTTATTCTTCTCTAAGAGAGGAGGTTAAATATGAATAATTTAAAATACCGAAAAACGTTTTTCGGAATTAGAGTCCCATTATTTGGAACCATTTGGGACACACATCTTCTTCCCCTTCCTTGGATTTCCGGTCATTTCCGGTTAGACAGACGTTTCGCGAGCAGCGAGAGTTGTGTTGAAGCGTTCGACGACGCATCGCAACCGACATTGCCGACTGGGATCATAAGTTGCGTCAGTCGTCGACAGATGGCGTGTCGTGGTCTCCTTTTCGCTCGAGTCGCGCGGAGAAAGGAGGAAGCGTTCAGCGTCGGCCGTCGGCCGTGGCGCCTCCATCTGGTGGGAAGCGGGCGGATACTCGGATATGCTCGGATACTCGGGTGGTCGTGGAGAGGGAATGGAAAACGTTGGTCGGTGCATTCGGACATTGAGACTATTGAGAGTGCGGGGAGCCGTTCCAGTCTGGCCATGTTCCTAGCGGAGACGGCCGTCGCTCGTCGTCGTTAACGAGTTGCAGTGCCGAGAAGATAATCGTCGTGTGTGCGCGCGCGCGCGCGCCTCGTACGTTGCGTAGTATTTTCTCTCCCGCAACGACGGTTCGCAACATCGAGGATACGAGGAACCGCGTTGGCTTGTACGGCGTACAGGCTCGGAGCCGCGCGGTAGCTGCGTCATGTGCGTCTCCCTAGTGTCACAGAATTGAGGACTCTTTCCTCCCCGCGTCCCCTTCCCCGCGCTCGGACGAAAGAGCGAGTGAGAGAGAGAGAGAGAAAGAGAAAGGGTGAGGGAGGGAAAGAGGAGCAAGAAGGCTGAAGAAGGCAAGAAGGCAAGAAGAACGCGGTACAATGCATCCCGGAACGGCGGCTCGTCGCCGTAGCGCCGTCCAACGTCGCCGGACGCTCCGGTCCACGTCGCGCCAAGCCACGTCGTCGTCGGTCTCCGCTCGGCGCGGCGTCGTCGGACGCGGATGAGAAGAGGCGCCCCGCGTCTTCGTGGGTCAGCGGAGGCGCTGCGTGCTGCAGCTGCGAACAGCGCGTGATATACCCTGCGTGAGGTACGTTACACGCAGAAGAGATGGCCAAGCGCGCCGAGGCCGGAGCGCGCGTCTCCTCTTCCCTTCCGTCCCTCGCGAATCCTCTCACAATCAGTCCCGTCGCCGTTGCGCGCGGCGCGTTAGCCCGTTTACGCCAACATACGGCGCGAGCATTGCCGTCGCCGTGTCTCAGTCTCTGTCAGTCTCGCTCGAGATTCTCCAAACGAGACGCCTAGCCGCTGCACGCCCGATTCAGATTTCAGCTTTGCGTATCAACAACGTGAAAAGAGAGAAAGAGAGGAGCCCTGATCCTCCAATTTCCAGTAATTTTCCAAGAAGAGCGACTTTTCTTATCTCTCAGGCGTTCTTTCGTTTACTGCTTTCAACATTTATCAGCCTGAAAGATAGTACAGTCGCGCGCGCGGACGCTCCTTTCAAGAAAAATAATCTTATTCCATCGCGTTACACCTTAAAACCTTCGCCGAACGCATTTCTTTGTTTGTTTGCGTTTACACTTGTATACAATTCTATATTTAAGTATGTAATAAAAGTTCCTGAACTCTCTCTCTCTCTCTCTCTCTCTCTCTCTCTCTCTCTCTCCGTGTCTAAGAATTTATTGCGATTGAATGGAAGACAGTCAAAAGAAAAGTATATTTATCTTAAAATACTTGAAAAGCAAATGCTGAAAGTATCCACTGTTTTCTTGAAGGTTCAAGTTTACCTGTCGACACAAACAAGAGGATTGTTCTTGTAGACTATCTTTTGCAAGTAATCCCACAAAAAGAAATCCACTGAAACACTTTATCCCGAAACACGCAGGACATCGATGCGAGCTTATGAAAGACTTTTTCTCAAATATTAGGTAGGGTATCTGCTTTCCTTTTTACAGCCTTCCATTCCATCATGATAAATTAATAAATTAAAAATCAGGCAACTTTTTACGTACGATATTATCGTGAAGAGTTGTCTGTATTAGAATCAAGAAAAAATTTAGTTGTAAGACTGCGTAAGAAATATCTGTATATATGGCACATTTCTGCCCGTATCTTGTGCTTCTATATCCTCAAACAGTGGTTTTCGCTTCTCGGCTAGAGTTTCTGGGAAACGACGAACGCAAACGGCGATAGGCGCATTCGGCATGATACAATTTGCGGGAAGGTGCTCGTTCGTTGTCGGCACGGACAACCGAGGACAGTTTATCGGGAGCGATCCATGATGATGGATGTCGCCCCGCGCGGATAAACGAGGCGGCCAAGATCTCGCGGCATGCACACGTGTGCATGTGCACGCGCATACACGCACGTAGAATGCATCAGGGGCACGTGCGTGGCGCGGCTATTAATCGCCACTGATTTGCAAGCATACAACATCGCGTTTTCGCGGGCGAACGGCAGGATCGAAGGCGCCCGACGTTTTGCGCGTTTGCGTTTGCAGCTGTTCGCTTCATCAATTTAATACTCCATTCGCGCATCCGTAGTGCGCGATTATGCAGTTTTAGATCTGTCTTTTTTAAATATATATATATATTTAAAAAAAAAAGATCTAAAACTGCATAATCGCGCACTACGGATGCGCGAATGGAGTATTAAATTGATGAAGAATAGATAGAGCTGAGCTCTAACACAAACTCTTTATACTCGAGACGAAAAAGGTACATGTTTGAAATTTGGCGAAAGCGAGAAGGGAAGTTGTAGCGCGGTTCAGCGCAGCGCGAAAAAAACAAACCTACTGTTAGAAATGTTACTACATGCGTAATTTAATCACTCGAAATATCTATTTTTTCTGCCGAAAGATAAATAGAAAATTGTTTGACGCGGATATATGTAAATATATGGTTTTTCAAAATTTTTATCGAAACTTGAAACTTGATTAAAAATTTTCAAATTTGATTGATACATCTTGACGGTTTATTTTACATAAATTGATTTTCCTTGTTTCCACGGATAAGAGTATCGAGGCAGTCGTCAGGAAAATCAATGCTTTACGAAATATTTCATATTTTATGCCCCGATATATATTCCGGCATAAAACGGCATGCCTCGTGAGATATTCGCTTCTCAAGCGGTCAAATAGTACAAAAGTTGTCGCGAGAAACCCGGTATTTTACCTTGGGATCGAAATACATAATTCGTTATTATTTCGCTCGCTCGGCTCAACGGAGCGTTCTGTTTCCGATCTATTCGCATCGATCGAAATTATCGCACGGTGGGTGCGGCACGTATGTGTGTATATGTGAGAGAGAGAGAGAGAGAGAGAGAGAACTGTTTCGTTCAAAATTGATGATAAGCTCGCGACGATCCGTTGGCTCGCTTCCCGTCGGCTCGATCGCGCCGCGTCAAACGATTCCACGTCGCGTGGAGCAAAACGCGGCCGCTCGAATCCCGGAGACTCGGTAATGACGGATCGCTTTTTGCGAGCGAGTCTCGCGATCACCTTCCACGCGGGTGCCGCGCGATGCAGCTGCGGCAAACCGACAACTTCTTCCCGTAAGTCTTGGGCGCGAAGTGGCGGCTGCACGCGACGAGCTCGATCGCGGTCTTGACGCTCGTTGTGCGCCGTGAAGAAAAAGAAGAAAAAAAAATGAAAAACCGCCAACACCCGTTGCGAGAAGAGTCAACCGCGTTTCAGAGTACGTCCCAGCCAAGTCGCGGCGCGGCATACGAATGTTTCGAACGCTCGGCTTCGGCCGTCATCATTTAAACCTGCGTGCGTCTCGCATCCGCTCGATAGAAAATTTCACGCACTGACCGTCCTACGCTACGATGTCCCTTCTCGCTCTTGCACCGATCGGTTCCATAGAGACAGAGCCTGCGGGAAGAACGTTTTCCGATGTGTCGCGTGCGTGCGCCAACGAGCGAGCGAGGCCTTTCGTTTCTTGCGTGAAACCACGTCACGTCGCTTAATGACGTTAATTCTGCGGATGCCAAGATGTCGTTCAAGAGGGAACGACGAGCTCCCGCGATCATACGCGAGGTCAGAGCAGTCGACCGCGGACGCGATTTAATGGAGAGACGCGCTTGCGAGGATCGTCGCTGATCTCTAATCGCACTTGCGCAAAGTGAAATCGCCTGGAAAAAAAACATAAAAAAACGGAGCAAATTGTACAATCACATTTTGCAGGTGAAGCCAATAAATTCGGTAAAATTGTCCGTAACTCAATATCGCCTTTGTAAAAGACAGGCCGCAAAATATCGAATGCGACACTATATGTATATCCGTAACATTTAAATCTCTCTCCCGATATTATCTTGATCTAATCTCGTTGTATTGGCCGGTTTCAGGACAAGGTGCAATGGCTGACGACCGAAATAACCACCGGGGCTTCGTCAGGCAGCCACACGGGGTAAGTGACGTTTCGCCACGTTAATCGCCAAATAGATTGAGTCGCCGATTAGCGGTGCCCTCGCGCAACGCGAAATTCGGTAATTTTAGAAAAGCTGCGGAGCCGCGAGAGAGGCGAACGAGTTACATCTCGTGGCCGTCGATTCGACCACGTGGCCGCTCGTTCGATCGTCTCTCCTGCGGGAGCGTGAATTTTTAGATCAGAATGCATTCCACGCTCTGACATTGACCGCACTCATCTCGTCAACAGCGGCTCTCAATTTCATCCTCTCCGCCGATTCCTCGGTGAAACACGCTAAACACGAAGACGAGAGATAAGCCGGCGAGATTTGATTTTCTGGAACGCTCGGTTTACGTCGATGACGACGATGGTTGCGACAAGTTGTGCCCCGTCGAAAAACGAAGAGTATAGATCACCGCGTGTTTCGTCGCTGACGAAATGGCTATCATCGAGATGTTCCGAAAGACTCGACGCGGTAACGGAAAGTACATTTCGGAAAATCAATGAACCACAATTTGACAGCCACTTATCGTGAGCTAAACGCTTCTCGTTTGAGGAGCGAAATCACGATCCGAGAATCCTCCAAGAAGATTTTTAATGAACCCTCCTGAGGGAGAGAGAGAGAGAGAGAGAGATAGAGAAAGAATGTGTGTGTGTGTGTGTGTGTGTGTGTGTATGGATATGCTCCGAGAACGGTAAATGTGCGCGCGCGCGATAGCAGTTTGCGTAAATAAGCAGTTTAAAAATAGTTCACTGAGTGTGTTATACCGGAGAGCAAATAAAGCCTACCCGGCTTTAAAGTCATAGAGCACTGTTGTATGAAAATTTCCCCGAATACACTTGCCTCTGCGCTCCCGTCCGTTTACCAAAAAATCTTTCGCGAGGGCGTCGCGTCACTTTAGCGTGACACGCAAATAAATTTGCGATCGTCAATTGAGAGAAGAGAGGCGCAATTTACTTTGCGAGAGATTCTTCACAAAACAACTCTTTTGCGGTTCGCAAAATGCCGATCCTTCCGTATCATGCGTTTTCGTTCATTTTGTAGGAGCTGATAGTAGGCGATTACTTGCCATGTTCCGCCTCTTACAGGTAGTCTTTTCTTCAAAGCGCTTACTTAAGTTTGTCCCGCGTTGACCCGTGGCATAATCACGCACAACGTACCATTACGCGCGCTCTCTCGCCACAATGCTCGCTCATCGATTACTTCTCCGATTAGTCCACCCACCGTGTGCGTCTGAATCTGCTTACGATGACGCAAATCCGGCCGACACGGCCGAAGAGCATCGTGCGTGCAAGGTATCATTGAAAGAAAAAAGAAGAAAACAGGCTTCGTCTTGAAGAAAAAGAAGAAGGTGTTTGTTATCGTAAAGGGCAATCTCGATCGCGTCCAAAGTTAATGAAATCTAATCGAGCGCTGGAAATGCTTTTGAGATATGGAACCGAATCGGATGGCTCGCGTAATTCTCGCAGAACTCGTTGAGCAAACTCGTGAAATCGTCAAGTATCACACATTCGTACGACGTCTCTGTGCACTTGTGCACTAAATTACGAATAAATTAAGTCGCAATGTCCTCTCGAGCACGCCCGGCTCGTCCTGGAACAGAACGAACGAGTGGTTCGCGAGCGTGTCCTCCTTCGAAAGTCTTCGAGCTCCAGTAGAAAGGAAGGGTATTCTTCGGACCCAAGACAGACCGTCACGCAACGCTAATTAATCAGTTGTTCTCGCTCCACTCTCATATCTCTAATTTGATTCTGGATACTTTGAGCCCGTTCCTTTGACCGCGTCTTCCCCCGCCCACTGTTTTCTCTTTCAATAGAAATTTCGCTTTATAGGGCTGCGTTCGTTTCGTTCCGTTTCATTTCGAGTTTAGAAAATGTAACATAGTGCGCGGCTACAAAAAAAGAAACTACTCGTGCCGATCGACTGCTTGTGCTCGCGTGCAATATTTTTGCGCACGTTCGCGAAAGCTTTCGTCGCATCGGCCCTTTTCATCGGAATAAAGTGAGAAACGTGAAGGCTATCATTCTACAATTCGCTTTTTTTTAACCTAGGGATACGGCTTCCGGTACGATCGCGGTGCGTTCGAACGGTTATCAATTCGATCTCGCGAACTTGACGAGTCGTCGTCATTCGCGTAGCAACAGGCATAACTTAACGGTCGACAAAACAAGAAAATTAAGAAGACGCATCCTGTAATTTTACTTCAGTCTTTGACCACATCTCGTTCTCAATCGAGAAACCGATTTCGAAATCGCCTTAACCGCGTATGTTCAGAAAAAAAAGAGAAACGTGAAGATTACGTATTACACGGCTCTGGAAAATTTTTGCTCGGCATGTGATTCTGGAAACGAGTTCTTCGATTGGAGGTTTTATTTTCTCTATGCATTCAAATTGAATGTCTCTTTGAGAACTTTGAGTTCTTTCTACTGTCAGTCCTTTCTATCTATAATTGAGACTGAATAATAGATCTCGGCTCTTCATTTTCCTACGAAATCATGTAAAAACATTTCCTTCGATTTACGACGAATACTTTATTATTTCAACAATCGATATATCGCGTGTTTCAGCGGTAAAATTAAAAGAGCTGTGCAGAGGGTACCGCGATCGGAGCAATTGATCGACCGGTTTAACTTTCGCGGATGACGAACTTTCGCGTTTTCGAGTGCCGTGAGTGTCGTCTCTCGCTGTATCACGAATTCGACCGCAACCTCCATTAAATCGTCATGACGCACGCAGACGCTTTCACGCAAACCACTTTGATAAAATATTTCGACAAATTTCTTGTTTTCAACACCTTGAAACTTTGTGTCAAACTTTACTTTATACAAATGTTTTTCTTTTTTTTCCCGATATCTTCATTGGACGAGAGGCGAAGACTCATTGTCTTTTTATATCCTGTCCTGTACCAATGCCAATGACAGACCATCCGAGATGTCGCGAAGCTTTATCAGTCGCGTCAAATATGTACTGATTCGTGTTCGATCTGCACCGAAACCAAACAACGAGTCGAGCACAATTGATCGCATAGGTGATTGCTTGGGAACGTCATGTACTCGGCACATTAAAGGAAAAAAGTGGACGAATAAACCATTTATTCATCTCACTAATAAACACAGTAAAAGAAGATTGATTCCGGTATTCTGGTATTTTATGTTTTAACGGACGGAGATCCGCGAAAGGAGACGAAGAAAATGAAAAAAATCAAAAGGTGACTTGGAGGCGCAACTAGATGTTCGTGTCAGTAAAATTTTTTATAAATATAATCAAATGTCATAAGTTTTGGTATAAATTTAAATCATCTTTAATGTCAAAATAATTAAAAACGACAAAGGCAAAGACGATCAAGAGGAAACGGTCTAGTTATAAAATACAAGGTTCGTACGAGACGCGAAACGTATTTCTTCAAATGGTCAAGACGATAAAACTATAAATAGAAAAAAAATGCTGAAACTGTCGCGTCAAAGGCTAAAAAAATGGAAGTAACGTACGTAAGAGACAAAAATGATACTGATTGATACATCCTATAATTGTTGATAAATTTAATAATTATTAATTATAAAATTGAGAACGTATTCGTGCATATAAAAAGGAAAGAGAAATGAAGATGAAGAGAGAAAAATTCCATCAGAGAGGAGAAAGAGAGAAAGAGAGAGAAAGATAAGAGATCGAGCCGCCGGTCACCGGTGGCGAACAGCCCGGGAACGCGCGTGCCGCGGTTGAGGCTCGCGCCGACGGCTATCGCTGTTTTGTAGGAGGTGACGATAACGATGACGCGACGTCGTCAGGAGGGAGTAATGCGCATCGTGTTCGCGAAATCCCCATGGCCGGACCGCCGTCGACGGTAGTCGGTCGCGGCAGTATCGCCGTGGCCATTGCGCCGGTTATGGCCGCAAACGACGACGACGACGACGACAACGTGACGGTCAACGGCTCCGATTTTTCCACCTTGGAGTACACGTCCCGATAGATAATCGCGTGAGGATTCGCGCAACGAGCTCTCGTTACCTGACGTTCGACCAAGACGCTGGCGCGGACGCGATGCCGATCGCGACGAGGACGGTTTATCAGTCAGTGCCACAGAAAATTAATCCGTAAGAGAACTTTGAGAACTCGTTCGTCATCTCTCGCGAGTTTCACGCTTGATCGATTTGCGGCGAAGCGAGTCGTCCGACGCTGTGATGCGATATTTCCTCGACGAGGAGCCACCGGCTTTTTCCTCGAGAAAGACAAGCGCTTTTGACAGCGAGAGCGTGAATTTAAATCGTTAAAATAATGCATATCTCTTATCAATTTTTCAGCAAAATTGATCGCTCCCAAAACTAAAATTAGAAATATGGGGCACGAATCTTGGCGGCATTAAGCATTTAGCGGACTATGGCTGACCTTTTAAAGAAATCCATCCGCTATCCTTGAAAAAGACTCGGAGGAACATTCTGAAAAATTGTCCGACTGATCATTTTGTTCATTATGTTCATTCAACCGGCTCGGAGACTCTTGAGAGATTGTACGTTTACGTGTGCAGCCGGATGTGCGATTCGTGTCCTTCTAGATCAGCTGATTTCATGCTCGGCGACAAAATGAATCTCTCGCGAGAGCCGCGCGAGTTTCCCTCCCGGAGAGGCGTGAGATCCTTTCCCGCCCTTATCTTTCGCTCCTCGCTTTTCATTCACTCGTGGCAGAGCCATGACTGCATTTCTTTCCCTCGTCTCGGTTCTCCTTTTCATTTTCTTTCGGCGACGCGCCACGCCGCGCCACGCCGCGCCGAGGTCACATGGAAGCCGTGGAAGCATTCCGCTTTTTAAACGCGCCGCATTTAAGGCTCGTGCTTGCCTCGATTCGAGGCACGTCCACGACTCCGAAAAGGAAACGGCGGCGCGCTCGGTGTCCGCGAAACCTTTTTTTTTTTTTTCCTTTCATATCAAGATCGGCAACTAAACGTATAAATTAAACGAGCGAGGGGGCAATCGATCGATATACAAATACATAGATCCATTTCGAAAATAGATCAACGTTTTGCGAACGTCGACATTCCAAAAACAAGTGGTTGAACGCTCGTCGAAATGTCGAAATTGCATTTTCATTCGGAAATTTCATTTTTAATGTCATGTTTAATGGAAAAAGTTGGAAATGGACTATCGGTCGTCGATCGGAGTTACTTGTTATGTAAGAGTCGCCGGCAAAACGGAATTACGTAAGCCACTTGTACGCGAGACGTACTGAATCGTCGTAGCACTGATACAAGGAAAACGCTCGCGAATAATGCTCGGCGATTGGCATAAAACGAGAATAACTGTCGCGTGGCGTGAGCGAAAGGAGAATACAATTGTCGCGTATTGTCCGCGCCATTGGAGTCGCGGATGAAATTTGGCTAATGCATACATTCCACGGAGAACAAAAGCATTCTATCTGATCACATATATCTTGCTCCTTGAAGAGCGAGCGAGCAGTAACAAACAGTTGTTTGTTATCGCATCCTGTTTTTAAAATTTTGCGCGT
This sequence comes from Tetramorium parvispinum, assembly GCA_011638315.1. Lineage (NCBI taxonomy): Eukaryota > Metazoa > Arthropoda > Insecta > Hymenoptera > Formicidae > Tetramorium > Tetramorium parvispinum. Next base: position 1,146 of record VBVR01001799.1, on the reverse strand, counting down.
TTGAGCACCGCAGAGCGTGAGGATCACTCGTTTCTCATACAACGCGACCGTAAACTCGATATTTCTCTGAAATGGTAAACAAATTACTGTAACGCTTCCCACACTGTAAACTCCTATGGGTTGCCACTACTCAATAGTCGATTAATTTGACTAAGACAATGAGATAAAATTAGCGACATAAGCCTTACTTAATATGTTATTAATTTATCTAATTTAACTTCCATGTTAATCAAAATTAATGAAATATTGAGTAGGAGCAGTGGCGACCTATGGAATAGTTAAAAATGACTCAAATTGAGTTTACGTTGCCACGACTACGAGTTTAACTGGGTAGAACTCTCGAATGTTCGCGATGTCGGAACTGCGCACCATCGTGCTCGTCGGCGAAGGCGGAAATGGCAAGCGTCGCGGTCAGCGGAAAGGATAACAGACCTCGAATCGAAGATCGGAACCCCTCGCGAGCGTTGGCGTCGAACCGGTTTGCGATCGGTTAACGACTGATTAAAACTTTAGGCGAGGTTTCTGCGGGATCTAGAAGGACTTGTCCAGAAGGACTTGCTCGCGGCGTTTTCGAGGATCGCAAAATGATCGCGGCGTTTCAGCCGATTTCGAATCAATTTCTAGAAAACACCTACGACTCTCGACTCTCGAATGATCGTTGAAAGATGATGAGAGACTTCTGCTGAATTAAGTAAAAGGAACATGACGGAGAATCTTATTTTTTAATTAATTTCAATTAATTTTAAAGCAGAGCGATCTCGAGAGAGAGAGAGAGAGAGTGATTTGATTTCAAGTTTAATTACAAAAGTAAAAGTTGGTAAAGATAAACGATTGTACGCGCACTCATCAAGGAGAAATCGTCTTGAAATTGATAGTTTACGATGCTGACATGGCGACGCGAACGCGATAGCGATATTCCTAACTGCAGAATACCTATTTTTCAGAATATATATCGCGTCGAACGAATACCTGCATATAAACGTGTGTTCGGTAGCACGCACGATGAGGCTTTTGTGCCGACAACGCTGTCGCGCCGAGGGTGAGAAAATGAGTTCGTTAATGTACTCGCGACCTTGGATGGTGTTCCCTCTTCTCTCGCAAGTGGATTTCAGTGTATGCATACCATGTGAAATACCTCTCTTCCTG
>VBVR01001798.1:0-27122 GCA_011638315.1 Tetramorium parvispinum | reverse complement strand
ATATGATATTGTTCACGTTCGCACTCCGTCATTGTTTATACTTTATTTCTGGAAAAGGATTTTCCAGTCTGTAAAGGCAATTAAAAGATTAATTGTTCCAAAATTAATCGATTTCCATTAGTACAACAGAACAGTTTAAGCATCCCCTTAACACTCGGTTTAGTTATATTATATTCTATGCACGTATGCGTGTGTGCATGCGCGCGCGCGTGCATGGACGTATGTGGATGTGGGCGCGCACATTCACACACACACACACACACACACACACACACACACAAAATAAACATAGGAACAAAGAAATTTACAAAGGGATCACAAAGGATGACGACAATAATTTATTTGTTGCCAGGGGTAATAATTACGCTCTACAGACAAATGATAATCATTGACGCGTCCGAACAATAAGTACGGAACCGTTTGAAAGAGATAGAGAGACCAGAGGCGGGAGCACCGGGCAAGCAGAATCATCGTGAGATCGTCGTTTTCATCTCGTGAGTCATACATTTGAATCTATCTTGATAGTGTAACTCGCGTATACTTGATATATATTGATATGAATTAAAGGATAAAGAAATCATTAAGGCACAGCAAGGGAAAAAACGAGATGTGCGCGCGTAATTCTGCGAGCTTCGGAGTCATAATTAAAATAGTAACAATGATGGTGGTGGTAATAATAATAATAATAATAATAATAATAATAATAATCATACATTTAAAAAATTAAAAATTTTAACGATTAAAACTAAAAATAATAACGATATTGATGACAATAATAATAATAATAATATCAACGCGTTCATAACACATAATAAACGATGTGCACGCGCGCTTCACATAAGTAAACCTAATTAATACAAATATGTGTATGCACCTGTACAGATTTTACAGGTGTTAACGTAAAGTGGATAGCTTTACAATAAACAAATACATGAACGCAAATAACTACTGATAAATGATGAGTGAGGAAAAAGGAAGAGAAACAGAGTAGTTAAATTAATATAAAATTGGTATCTCCATACATGATATTCGGGAGCGCCTTTTAATTATTTCCTTTATCGGCGAATGGGGAAGGAGAGCGAAGGGTCGTCGACACGTATCATAAACAAAGTAAGAAAGTGTACTACAAAATTCTTCGCGACGAGCTCTCTCGCATGAGCGATGACAAGAATGAAAGAGACAGAGAGAAAGAAACAAAGAGTGAGTGAAAGACGAGAGAACGCGCGTGGAATGAAGAGTTTTTACTTTTTCGCTGCGTGAAAAAGTTCGCGAAAAGCGTGACTCGAGAGTGCACTTATGGCCTCGTTTATTTCCGAAAAATAATCCTCGAGTGAGTCGAGTCTGCCCTAGCGAGTAAGCTGCAATCGGGTAAATCGCGACGTAGCTAAATATTAATGCAACGAATTCGTCTCGTTTTATCACCGTCTCGAGTCTCGCCGTTCGATCGAGTCTGACGATATCCACTTGAGAGCCTCGCTCTCGAATAGGGAATTCTCGATACTAAAGGTTTTTGATTAACAAAGTCAGCAATTATTCGCAGCTCCGAACATTTTACTACCAAGAGTCATTCTCAAGGCACAAGAGACCTCCCAAGTGGACGTACAGCCTTATCGTCTTGTAATCGTAGTGATAAACCTCCGAGAGAAAGGAGAGTATATATATATAGGCTCGAGTCGGCTTTGTTAAGCGAAATTAATTATTAACAGAGTCCTGGAAGCCTCGATTAAGCCTCTCGCACCTGCGACTCGCTCGAGTACGCGACGAAAGCTGACGAAAACGAGGACAGAGGTCCTCGAAAAGAGATAATGATTATCGATATGTGGGCGTAAGCTCTAATCACTGCCGTGACAACGATAAAAAGCTCGCGCACCCGAGAGAGAGAAAGAGGGGGGGAGGGTACGAGAGTGTCTCCGGGATTCTGCGCCTACGTCGAGATGAAAGCACGACGACGAAACGTCATTTTTAAAAGGCATCTTTGATATTTATCATATACAGCGACTCGGAGACTGCAAAAACGGGAACGAAAAAAATCTGTTTCACGATAAATTTACGAAATAATTTTTCTTTTAATTTATGCAACTGTTTAATGCTTCAATTAAACCGTTGTTCCTCGATATTTGATATTTTAAAATATTAATCAATATTGATATGTTTATATATGTTCCTTTCAAATTTCTTCGTAAACTGATTATGCTACTTGATACGAGATCCTCGGTTTGATCACGTTGCAGGAAGGTCTTCTCGCGGATCGTCTTCGTCAGTTTCGCGCGCTCAGCGACGGACGGAGTGCCGGAAGTAGCCGGGTGCCGGAAGTTTCGCGCGTCCGCTAGGCGAGCAGCAACTCACCGCGGTGATGACGCTGTTGTTGTTGCTGGCGATGCTGGTGACGCTGATGATGATGATGATGATAGTTGGAAGAGGACGTGGGCGACGGGCCGGCCGAGGATGTCTGAAGATGCTGATTACGCACATCGTCTCGGCTAGGCGTCAGATCCAGGTAAAGACCAGATGCGGCCGAGTCCTGACAGCTGCAGGACTCGGTGCCGGCCGCGTTGCAGCAGTCGCCGGCATCCTGGTCAGTCGCTAGGCTCATAGGCGTCTCCGGCGAGTCCACGGGCCGCGTGCCGACGAACGAGCTCTCCATCCAGCATAGCCTCACGCTCCCTTCGAGGTGCCGACATAAATGTGAGAGCGATTAGGCCCGGGTCACAAGTGACCCTTCGCGTCCGTATTGGAAATTACTCTAATCGAGTTTTTCATCTTTCTGCCCCTATTTCTATCCAAGACGAATTTACTTCTAATTTTTTTAATTCTAAAATTTTTTCCAATCGTAGTTCAATATTTTATAAATTGTATTATTTTAAAAATGATCGAATTTACATCCGATCCTAGATTCAAAGAGCGGTAATCAAAAATTGTGTTCTTAAAATATTTTTGATCATAATAAACTGTTTACTTCATACACTCCACGTTTCTCTGCGATTATAAATACTATAAATGCGTTAATTCAAATTAAAACTTAATTTTGTGTATGGAGAAATAAATGCTAAATAAATAACTGTCACATTCTTAAACGCGGAAAGCACCAGAAACTATTCGTGCATACATGTTATATAATATCAAGAAGATATACAGGGTGTCCCATTTGTAAAAACGCATCTCGATAATTCTTCAACAAATTTTTTTCAGCAAAAATGTTTCGAACAAAAGTGTTTTGATTCGAAGGGGGACATAAGATGGAGCTATTGATTTAATCTTGGATAACTGCTTGAAAGTCACCTTCAATTTGTTAAATGGAACACCCTATTTTCATTGCATATTTTTGTAGCTCATCTCGAGAACTTTCCAAAATACTATAATTAAGTATTTTTTCGTTAAATACTTTTTGAGATATTTTAAATTTTATCATGACACTTTTTAATATAACATATGAAATATCTCATAAAGTATTCATGAAGTGACCTTCACGTGACTGTCAAGTAGCAATTCAAGATCAAACCAACAGCACTACCTTATGTCCTTCTTCAAATCAAAAACTTTTGTCCGAAATATTTGTGCTGAAAATGCTTCGTTCGAGAATTATCGAGATGCGTTTTTTAAAATGAGACACCCTGTGTGTATATATATATATATATATATATATCGTGTTATAAAGTTTTTTTTAATTAGGATTTGACAATGCGGGCATTAACTATCTTCATTGATTCTATAATCGTCTTAAATAGTAGAACGGGTATTGCGAGACGAATAACCCAGTGAGAAATGATGATCAAAAAGACATCGAATCGATATCGATTCAACATCGATTTGCCCAACTTTCTCATTGGAAATAAAGGAAATAAAAAATAATAAATTGAGAGAATGCCCCGATGTAATCATACGTGATTCTATGTATACGATCCTACTGTATTTAATTACATTTGAATTTTATATAACATAACATTAAGGATAATGTTTATAAATCTATCTTGAATTTTATATAACATAACATTAAGAATAATGTTTATAAATCTATCTTGAAAAATAGCGTTAATGAAGCTAGTATCAGAATTTTGTTAATATACATATAGTACAGTTAATATATGAAAAATATTGAAATAAGCTGCGAGTTAGTTTTCTTATCGATATCAATACAAACATATTAGTGTTAGTATCATAAGCGTCAAATTCAAATGTGCGCATCACAACAATATCGAGGAAAATATCAAGTCGATCAAAGTTTTAGTGATAAGATAGAGCTTTGCAATTTCGATTTCACGCAAAATTTCACTTTTCCTCGTGTTTTACAATTTAGCTCCGATATTTTATCTCGCTGATGACTTGTTCGCGAGTTCACTCGTGCCGAGAAGACAAAGGGAGAAGGAAAAGAGGGTGTTTAAATTTCAGGGTAATCTATTTCGGTGGCGACGGTCATGAGACACTATATCGAAATAGCAGCGACTCGTCTCGACGACACACTCTCGAGTCGCAGTGTAACGTCAGGATTGCCCGAGATGAAAAAGTCACGATCCGGCAACCGGCGCTGACTATAATCTCGCAACACTAGACTTCACAATTAAGAAACACATTATCAATCGCAATATTTTGTAACATCGTAAATCAACAAAATGTGAATCCAAATTGCTGCAAGTGCTGGAAGCATTTTCTATAATAAACAATTTCCGTAATGAACATTTGAGTACTAAACGCTATTCACTGCTTCTTTTCAATAGTTCTCTTATTTTCGAGAATAGAACCGTCAGGATCTGTTAATAAGGCCAAGAAGACTAAATTGACCTCATGATAATCTTAAAAGCGAAATCTAAAGGCACTTGTAATATCAAAGCCATGATGGGTTTAACAAAGGATCATCTGATGCTGAGATTGAATTTACATCCTATCAATGGATTTATTTATATCTAAAGTAATATCAGTCACAAGATACGGAAGAGGATATGCACTGAAATCCAGAAAATGTAGATTGAGTACTTGAAGCTGAATACTTGTACCATGTTAAAGTGTGACATGTGTATGCGTGCTACTTATAAGAAGCACTCTCGCAAGCCGCTATGACTTGCACTCAGTATCTCAACGAGAAGAAAAATCTTCTTTTAGACAGTTTAGAATTTTATATTCAATACAAGGTATTTATCGCGTCTTAAATTGTATTCTTAGTCTCATGGAAAAGTAGCTAAAAATTCGCGCAACGATAGTTTTCGATCAATTAAAAATTTCATAATTTCAATTCCCATTAATAATCCATAAATTTCCATTAATACGAAATATAACGAAATTCATATGTCAATCTCAATAGTAATGTTTTGCTAAAATGTAATATAATAATTTAATTTTAAATAGAGAATTCTAAGGGTGCTCGAGTTACGGAATAAGAGAATATTTTGAAACGCGTTTCTAAATGAATCCAACATTCTCTCAGAAAACTCGTCCCTCGGGACCCTTAAAATTTTTTAATGCGAGAAATCGAGGGCAGGGAAGAGGAAGGATGTTAAAAATGTTAAAGACCGACCTGTTTTGACCTCATCGATGCGCAGAGCCAGTTGATGCATACAGAGACAAAGAGAGAGACAGAGACAGAGAAAAAAAGAGAGGCAGCTTGCAAAGGAAGATAAAAGAAGACATTAAGAAAATAGGAAAACTCAAAAATTACCTCTGTGACGGAGAGCAAAGGTGATGGTGGTTGTGATGTTGATAGGATGGTATATTTTTTTTTTTGGCTGGGGGGATGCTTTAGTGCTCACCTCTGGGGCTGGTAGACCTCGCTCCGCCCCTGTCATCCCAATCTTCAGGTCGAGGTCGAGGCGAGAGTCGACCGCCAGCACCTCCGCTGACCTCCTGGCCACTCTGCACGTAGTGCACGATGGCCGAGGTCACTTCCTTTATCGAGTTCCGTACCTCCAGCTGCTGATTCGTTGTCTGTTGCTGCTGCTGCTGCTGCTGTTGCGAAACAAGCATGAGGTTTGTTTCAGACAGTTCAAGATTTATTATAGATTACAATTGACATTTCGATTCAAATTAATGCCAGGATATTAGTCATCGTCATTTCAATTTTAATGTCAAGAGCTTCGATAAGTAAATTTTTCTCGAAAATATCTCTTACGAAGTCTTTTAAAAATTATCTATCAATTACCTGTAATCACTCATTGTTTCGAGTGTTTGGAGGACTATAAACAGTTAATCGGAATAACTATAAATATTTTTTATTATATAATTGTCGCTTTTGGACAATATAGTATTCATGAAACAAGTAAATTATATAATTTGTACAATCTGTTTATAATAGAGACACAAATTTTATAATAGAGACTGTTTATAATAGAGACACAAATTTTATAATACATCTCTTAAAATTATTAAACTCATCAAGGAAAAAACTTTAGAGAATAATTGGTAAAACACATCCTTAAAAAAATGTATCAACGCAAGTGTTTGTCAAGAAAGAAATCACGAAAGATATGAGACAGGAGCTTTTCTGCCAGAATCTCTAATTTTAGAAAATGGCGACGCGCTTGCGTGCTGTTCGCGGAAATTAAAAATAAACTGCACAATGAGCAAGATGCAAATCTCGAAGAGAGAGAATCAGAGAATGAAATGAGAACAAATTGCAAGGATGTTTCGCGTCCTTAATTTTCAGAATCCGTAAATAAGTACGAATGCACAAGTGCGCAAATGCGTAAATAATTCAAAATGTAACAAACACAGATTTACAAAATCACCCAGATTATCAATTTGTTAGAATTCTAAAACCTGTTGACGTGAAGAAATTGCGACGTCAACGTTAACAGTGACGTCAATAACTTCCACGGGATATTTTGTATTTTGTACTTATGACTGACGGCGACACATATAATGGTAAAATTTACGTTAAATGGTGAATAAACGGATGAACAAGTTTAACGATTCATTTTTAAGATTAAGATTAAATCTTAAAAATGAACTTAAGATTAAATCTTAAGATTAAAATAAAGATTAATAAAAAGATTAAATAGAAGATTGAAATGATGAGATCAAAATGACAAAAAAGTTAAGTGCAGGAAGGGATTGTTTTTTTTTTCTTGTATTTACCTTGTTTGCCTGCAGTTGAGGAAGAATACCCTGAGCAAGACGTTCTGCCGGTGTCCGCGGGTTGGTCAGTCGCTCCTGAGAACGCCAGCCCAAGTAGGGCTGCCGATGATTGAAAGACGATCTGGCCGAACTCGCGGGCGAACTGCCGGCACTGTTCAGCAAACTGGTACTCCATCTCGAGAATACGGGGGGCGTGGGACTGGGACTCAAAAGGATACCTGTGACACAAAAACAAAACGGGCATCCCTTGTACAGTTAAGCTAACATATTATGTTGCAAAACGAAAAATATATCTGTAATTATTGTACATATATAAAAAATTGCACATTTGAGACGCTACTCTTTAAGATAATATTTTTTCCTAATTTACTAAAAGTTTCAGAATTATAATATTTAATATTTTCTTAGATTTGATTATATTATAATGTTGCAGGTTCAAAGATAACTCTTCCCACCTGTGGTCGGTTGTCGATTGGAAGACGACGAGAGGGACGACAGGGAGGTGGTCTTGGAACCCAGGGCGCGCCATCCTCCGTGCTGCGACGCATCGGAGTGCCTTTTCAACCGGAAACCGTCGCGGGCAGCGGGTGAATTCTTGTACCAGTCGGGTACATTGAGCCGCTGCAACGACCGTTGTACCCTAAGCTCATGCTCACTCGGCACGCGTTCGCCCACTTTCTGCAGCTCATTCTCCGGCGGCTGCAATGACAAATTTGTATTCATATTCCTTCGGTGTTCCTTCGTTAGATAAAACAATTGTAAGAACTCTCGCGATAAATTGCAAGAAGTATTTCTTACGTAAGTGTCCAGAGATCAAGATATCGATATAATAATTTATTCGAAACTTATCAACACAGTCAACTTATCAAATACAATAGAATGGTATAATTCAAAGAATGGAAATGGAATCAATAATGAAGTAAAGACAATAATTAATTTTAATAATCTTAATCCTTGAACTTATACGACTGATAGATATTTATCTTATGCAATTTACTTTGTGCGCATCTATATCTATATTATAATATAAATAACTGAAATAATTAAATTAATAATTAATATATTATATTATATATAATTAATAATTATATATTAAATTTTATATATTATTAATAATTAATAAATAATCCAATTCCTACAAATATTTCTCTCAAATTGTCCGTTATGAAAGGGAAGTCGATTTTGACAAAAAGTAGTCGCGTTTCGATGACATGTGACAAACAAAGAGTATATGGTTGTTGTGCAAAGCATCGTGCGAGACACCAATCCTGCTCTGCGAAAGTTTCAGGGACAAATCTGTGTGAATACCGACGCAACAAGATCCTCGTCGTAGCTTCTCGCCGCGCTCTCAATCAAAATTCGACATGCCGCGCTATTAACGAACTCGTGAGCCGCCGTCATCGTGCCGTAGTCATTTCTCGATCTACAATCGACGATGCAAGTCCTTTGAGACACATCAAGAGCGAGTACTGATCTGAGAATGGCACGCCATTTTATTCATTTCTATTCGCTACATTGCTAAGATTATACTAGAGTCAAAAAGTTCCCAGAATGAATTTTTAAAAATTTATTTATTAAAGTTATACAAATTTAAGCTACACTGCCTTCAAAGTACTCTCCTCCTGCATTTTACACACTTGCCCCAACGTTTAGTTGTTGAAAATATTCCTCGAACCTAATATTTGAAAGTGCCATCAGCTGTCTTGTCGCATTTTGAATGACCACCTCCTCAAAATTTGAGAAACATTACTCCTTTAATTTTCTTTTTAGCCTTTAGGAAAGAGGTAAAAATCGGAAAAAGAAGGAAAAATAGACAAGAAACAAGTGGGTTTTGCTGCATGACAATGCTCTGCATATCGGTCACTAATAGTACTCCTTTAATTTTCTTTTTAGCCTTTAGGAAAGAGGTAAAAATCGGAAAAAGAAAGAAAAATAGACAAGAAACAAGTGGGTTTTGCTGCATGACAATGCTCTGCATATCGATCACTAATAGTTAAAAATTACCTTGTCAAGAATAATGTTACCGCTCTTGAACACCCACCGTACTTACCCGACCTCGCATCAGTCGATTTTTACTTGTTTCGGAGGCTAAAGGCTAAAAATGAACTTGAAGGGGCAACATTTCTCGAATTCTGAGGAGGTGGTTATTCAAATATATATATATATATATATATATATAGGTATAGGGTGTCCTATTTTACTGATTGGCATGATTAATTTTCAATTCATTAAGGGGATCCTAAAGTGACGCTCGAACTTGATCGAGGTCGATACTGTAGGTCGGAATTCTAAGCTATAATATTATAAATTATCAAATTGGCTCTACAGAATACAAAATTTTTATTATTTTTCTACGTCAAATAGTTAAATTTAATTCAAAAAGAAACAATTCTATAATAAAAAGCGTGTCATATTTGAAAAAAAATTAACGTTGACGATTTGCAGTTTTGACAGTTATCGGTTCCCGTTTAGAAGTTTAGAGTTTGTCACTCATTGTCAGTTATTTCTTCATATTTTTCATTATTTCGACTTCAATGCGAATCGCGCGACGGCCATATAACGGATGCACGTGACGAACATGCGTGTGATTTTCATGCATGGAGTCTAACGGGATTAAATTAGAAAGCGAATGGCTTCTATAGTCTCTTGTCTTCTCTTCGTCATCGAACGAGGGAGTGGTTCGTCAGTACACGTGTGCGTATCGGCAAGAAAATATTTTTCGAGACATTTTAGATTATTGAATTTGCTTCCGCGCGTTTCGTAAATATTTCTTCAACTAAAACTCTCCATCCCTAACGCTAACTTGAGAAGCGAACGAAATTAGAAGCATTCGCATTCTCAGCGTTAGCATTCGTTAAAATCTCTGCAACAAAATTGAAATTAACTCGCAGAAATGATATAGTTTCGCTAAAATCGAAACGCGCATTTTTTCCTGTTCAAAAAAAGTACAAAACAATTAAAATAAGCTTTAAATAACACTATTCAATAAAAAAAATAACTTTTTTCGAACATCGGAACGACAATAGTCATTTCACATAGTTCTCTAAACACGAATCCATTTGTCAAATTGCTTCATCACGTCACAATTTTGAGAAATTTGCAGTTAAAATTACAAAAATAAACTATTTTCACATACTTTGTCATGTTACAACTACGATATGTGATGTGATAGAGAAGTTTCGTTGCAATAAAAATTAAGTATGTTGTTAGGAAATGGATTCTAAAGTTTTGCCGATCAAGTGTGATTAATTTCCGATTCATTAATCTTTTAATTGTCTTTACAGATTTAAAAATCCTTTTCTAGAATCAAAATACAGACAATAACACAATGTATGCGTGAACTAATCTACTGCTAAGTTTTATCTTTCCACCGATTTTACATGCAGACATAACAATTTTCACATACGAAATCTTCAGTTGTAAACTTTTTTATTAAAGCATCGAGGCTCATTCTAAAAACACAGTATTATTCTTTAATGTTAACTCTAAAGCGGAGTTAGCTTGATTTACGAAAATGATTTCATGAGAAACGAAAAGAAATTGCAAAATTATCGGCATCTGGCGTTGACTCGTAATAGCATTTGCTTAATATAAAAGTTTTACACTTTGTACATCTAAAACAAGCTAGCTCCGCTTTAGAGTTAACATTAAAGAATAATACTGTGTTCTTAGAATGAATGTAGATGCTTTAATAAAAAAAATTAATACATTTGAAGATTTTGTATGTGAAAATGTTTGTGTCTGCTTGTGAAATCGGTGGAAAGGTAAAACATAGCAGTAGATTAATTCACGTATACATTGTATTATTATCTGTATTTTGTTATCTGTATTTTGATTCTCGAAAAGGATTTTTAAATCCGTAAATGCAATTAAAAGATTAATAAATCGGAAATTAATCACACTTTATCAGTAAAACAGGACACTTTAGGATCCCCTTAAAAGGAATTTTTAGCGTCGAGTATGGTTAATCAAATATTCATGATTAAATATGGGGTCTATTGCGGAAAAGCTGTGATTAAGTCACTGATGATTTACCAAAACGATTTACTAGTTTTCAATTATGTTTATATAAACTTAAAGTTCTTTTAGGTCGCTAAATACGATATTTAATGTCAACAATGACAAATTAAAAATAGTGGATTCAATATGGCGGATGTCAAAACTTAAAAAATTGCAACACTCAACTACCTAGGGACAAGGCGCAAATTAGCATTCCTCACTTATACATGTAATATTCAAATGATTTTTGAATAGAAACATATTTTTTATAATTTTTTCAGATCCAATTGTAATTTCTATATTTCGACCTCATATTTAATCATGAATACTTTATTAATCATAGCCAACACTAAAAATTCCTTTTAATGGCTAAAAGTCCTAACAACATACTTAATTTTGATTGCAAGAAAACTTCTCCATCACGCCATATATCGTAGTTGTAACATGACGAAGTACGTGAAAATAGCCTATTTTTGCAACTTTAAAGGGATCTCAAAATGTCCTGTTTTACCAACAAAAATATAATAATTTTTGCGAAAGCGACACTTTTTTTTATCTTTAGAATTAAACAAATTCATGTTCAGCGTCTAAAAAACTACAGGAAGTGACTATTCGCGTACCGGTGTTTCTTTTTCCGAACAGTGTAATTCAGTGAAGAAGATTAAAATCGACTCAGAAATGCCTTAGTTTTGTGACATTAATGTGTCCTTCTCAAATTTTATTTTCCGATAATCTTCATTAATAAAAAAAATCAAATATACATGATATCCAATTATTTTCGATGGTAAAAAAATTAAGAGCGCAGTTTTCCAATCCTGTGCCGATACGGACAGCGATGGTGCAGGATTCAAAGTATGAGGCCAAGGCTGAGTTGTGTGAACGGGATAGAAACGATCCATGTGCAGAAATGTGAGGGGCGTTTACGTAATGCGCACGGGAAGAGCGAGCGGCATTTTCGCTTCGCAAAATCGATTTCGCAAGTCGCTAAATTTCTTATAATACCGTACACAAGTTAAAGTCGCCGCAAATGTCCAAATAAAACTCGCGATTTGCAAGATATTCAATATAACGAAATCTTCCGACTTTTCAATATCAAAGATCTTTAGAAATTTTATTAAAATCTCTAATCACGCGAAAATCCACACATCATATCTCATGCTCTTAATATTATAATATAATGTTGATATTGCGTTATATGATAGAAATTTGAGATGTTAGAAATCGAGAGCTGGATAAATTTAGAGATAGAAGAGACGGAATGAGTCTTACAATTAGTCGAGGTGCAAAATCAAACTGATATTAAGATTCTATACCCTGATTTAAAAGAAATATCAAGATTCGATATCGTATTACGAACGAATGCGTTGCATAACGGACGTCTCGAGTGTCGAGACACGGAGATGCAATAATGCTAATTTCAATTACAGGTCGTCGTCTTTTCCGTCGTTCCGTCATCGCGTCATCGCGTTGTCCCCGGTCAATTGACGTAAATTAGGGGAAAGCCACGTCAAAGACGGCGTAGCGCAACCATGCCATTAAGGCCAAAGACCTTCGCGCTTCTCTCGCTACAAGTGCCGATGCATCCCGTTCCCACTCCGTTCCAGCATTTGCAAGTACAACTAGCATCGCCGACAATATCGAAGAGTACTCATCAATTTTCAAAGAGTCTTTCAAACACAATTTTTTATCTACAAAATATTCTATAAAAAATATTCTTAATATGATATGGTAAAATGTTAATTAATCATTCTTTATTCGCGTGAAAAAAATGTTTGTACATGTCGCATCACGCGAGTATGAGCCTAATAAATGTTCTCCGATAAAAAAATGTATAACTTTTAAATAAACAAAAAACATTCAATGCATTTTTGCCGATTAAATATTACCAATTGCTTCAAATTTATTATTTGTTTAAAAGCTTATCTACATTTTAACTATAACATAATCTTGGCTTATTTTCTTAAATTAATTAAAAATACTGAAAAACATCGAACTCGTAAATATTTAAAAACTATAATGAAAGGTTAAAAATGATTAATATTAAATTAATTGTATAGACTAGTGGATCAACGATTTTTCCGGCTTTTATTCAAGAGTTTTTGCAAAATATTGCTCTTTGTTCATTTATTATTTTAGCCATTTAGCTATTTGCGATTATATATTGCAATTGTATTAAAAAATTATTCGATAAAATTATACATATATGTATGTATAGTTAAGAGTCGTATAGCTCCGATCCTATAAAGTCGTAAAGAAAGAGGGAAACCTGCGCTGAAGTTGGCCGCCTTTTACAGCCATTCATTGTTAACCACTATCGATTGCAATTGTTTTCGCAAGCTGCTTTAATAATGCACCGACATCAATATGGAATTTGCAAAACTTTTCTTCAGCCGCTTGAAACTTTCGGAATCGCGAACGGCGAAATCGTTTTGTGTCTAAATAATTCCTATTTATCATGTTATTTGAAAGTAGTGTATTACGATAACAAACTACATCGAAAAAATGAATAACTACCATGGTCAAATAATAGATCTGATAACAATAGAACTATCGGCAATTCATATACAAAAATAGTATTATTCGTACTTTTAAAGTGACACAAAATCACTATTAGATTAATAAAGTAATGTTCCATTTAAGTAAGAAACAAACGAACAAAGCTCATTTTTCCTTCTGTTAATTTTTCAATTATTGGATTGTTTTCTAAATTTTTGTTTTATTTCAGGTTATTTTATTAGTTCTTTTATTATTACTAGATAACACAAGCGCGCGCTGCATGCGCGCCATTTATTCAGTTTTATATTTTATTTTTTCATTTTTGTTTTTCCGTCACTTATCTATTTAATTTACATTTGGTAACCAATTTATTTAACAACTGTCAAAATTTAATCAAAGACAGCTACTCTCACAATCCGAAGTAAGTCAAGCAAGAGATCCAATCAGCATCGTGGAAAAGAGGCAACAATACACTTCAAGATGTTACGAGAATAAATAACATGCCTTTTCGAAAACAGAAATTTTAAAAAAGATATGGAAGGAAAGGGAGAAGGAAAAAAGAAAGAAGAGAAAAAAGAAGGACTGTGATACGATATGTGATTCAGGCTGTGAGGTAGAAATTAATAATAGTCAATAGAATATAGGTACAAGACGGTGACTAGTGGATATAAGTTTGCTTAGCTTATGTAACAATAATTAGGATAAGAAAAGTGTAAATAAAAAGCGTTAACGATGTAATAGTTGGTAAGAGACTAGGAGATTAAGACTGAATAGAGCAAGAGTGAATGGGTGAAAGGTATGGATGGATGAGAGGATAAGGAATATAATGTAAACCAAGTCCCACTTCTTGGCTGTAAATGTTGAAGTGAATAATATACATATGTTTTAATAAAAAAAAAATAACATGCCTTTTGTAAGAAGCGAATTAGTATTTAAGGGGATTCTAGGGTGACGCTCGAACTTGATCGAGGTCGATAATATAGGCCGGAATTCTAAGCTATAATAAGTTATCAAATTGGCTTTACAGAATACAAAATCCTTTTGCAAGATTAAAGTACGCGCAAAAATGAACCACGTGAGTATCGACTTCATATCAAAAACGAAAAAAATTAAAAATTTTTGCTCTACTTTATCAACTTTTCGCACGTATGTCAGCATAAATTTTCGTCGAACATTTACGTCTTATTTAGGCATCTAATTTTATACACTCGCCAGTGTTTATTTGCGTTATCTACGTGTCTGGAAATTCCAATTTTGTGAATACAAACTACAGATCTTCTATATCAAGCAAATATTATTACAATGTGACAGTTTCAGACGCCATTTTCGACTTAGAAATAGTAAAAATATTGTAAATTAAAAATTTTTTTCCATTTATGACATAAACCAGACTTCACAATCCAGACTGAATTTCATACTTATGCTTTAATTTTGGAGAAGGATTTCCTAACCTATAAAACCAATAAGAAAATTTTATGTGACAAAAATTATTGTATTTAATCGGTAAAACAGAAGAACTGAATTAAATTGTAATAAATACAATTTATTTTTCAACAACTAATGTTTGTTGAAGTCGCTAATGCGTTTTAGCTAAAATATTGCCTGCGCGAAGCTGCTCATTGCGGTTCGCGTACGCACATACGGTACGCATATGCCCCTTGCCATATATAAATACACCGACACGAGTGCTCATAAATGCGTGCGAACGGACCCTAGTGCAAAGTCGCACTTCGCGGGGAAACGGAAAGTCGTCGTTTTATTATACGAAAGGCATAACCAAGAATCCACGAGCCACGTGCAACCTTTGTTTTGTAACTTTCTAGCCAAAGGTTCTTGCGTTCATTGACGCGGATCTCGTTCGACATGATCTCTGTACCTTTCGCGATTAATCAGAGAACGTTAAACCTTTATTCATGTATCGAGCCTTTACTGTTAAATCGAATGCGTGTGAATGAATGAATATCACACACTTTTTACGTGTGATGCATGTCCCGTTAAGACGTCTGTGAATTTTTTAAAAATGTGTGAATATTCACACATTTTTAAATATCACACGCAAAAAGTGTGTGATATTCAAACATTTGTTTTAACAGTGTTATAGTCAATATACAATCAATATACATATAAAAAAAACAGGGTAATTATTAATCGTAATTTCTACATCAACCGATAAACGATCTCCGATTATAAAACATTAATTTTCTTTGTGAAAGAACTGTTCACGGAGGCTAGTCCAAGTTGTTGAGTTGAAGTAAAAGGCTTGCGATTCATACGTGGCTTTTAGACATTCTGTGTCACACGATCATCAGCCCCTCGATGTTTACGACACTGCACGTGGCACAACCCGTATCGTAGATACACGTGGGCATGAAGAGCGCCCACACGTCGCGGATTCTCGTTCGGCCTTCGACTCTCTTGCCAGCCGCGAATATTAACGTTTCACGCAATTGCCTCTTTCTTTCACCGACCAGCAACTAAACGATCCAATGCAATCGACTTTACGGAATCGGCCAGAGAAATAACATTGCCGAAAAACTCTTAATGAGAAAGCTATGTATCTATAATTGTGGGGTATCAAATCAAAACTCGTTTATTCCACTTTTGCTATTTTGTGGGAAATTAAAAGAAAACATATTTTTTATTTAGTTTCGCAACTCCAAAAGTTTTACCGATCCTTTTAATGGAAGTGCAAAATACTCAGATTATAACACCTAAATATAACACCTAAAAACTTTTGGAATTGCGAAACCAAATAAAAAATGTTTTCTTCTAATTTCCCATAAAATAGCAAAAGTGGAATAAACGAGTTTTGATTTGATAACCCTCAATTATCATTACATTTGAATTATGTGAGAAACATTTTTTGCAAAAGAATATATAATTATCTCACTTCGAGTTTTGTATCTTTTATATGATATACATTTTCTTTATGTTATTAAAAAAAATATTCATTATTCATAGAAAAGTGTTACCGTTCGTTTTACACCGAATTTTTTATTTCAATCGGATAGACTCTTGAAACTCGATATCTAAATAATCCACTTTCAAGCTGTCATGAGGATTAAAGCCATCCCTTCGGAGGTGGAATTGCTTCCCATATTGTATGCCAAGATCTTTCAACTGAAATAGGGTCCTAAAATAGGTTAAATACAAGGGCGAGATGCAAGGGCAGCTGACAAAGGATCAACTTCTGGACCTCGATAATACAATACCGCTTTTCATATTTCATTTAAAAGGTTATAGAAAATTAAAACTATTGAAAACTAAAAGATGATAAATTATTTCCTTTCAATCTGCATAAAGGCTATGATAATTTTTACAAAACAAATATTTTTTATAAAGCAAATATGTCTCTTGTAACTTTCCAACACACTAACTTTTATATCGATTCTGTAGGCTTAACAGATCCTTGATTATACATGTTACAAGTTTCTCCATATAAATATATATTTTAATTATCGGATATTTCTTTTCATTTATTTAAAATTATCTCGTGTTCTAAAGTTATTCAACAGCCGCTAATGCTTACATAATACTACCGACATGCAGCCGGTTGGCGGAATGTAGACTCCTTTCCCGATCTCGACGTGCCAACTGTAGTACATGCGTATAGGATACAGGCGCATATGCAGGTGCAGTAAGACTTAGAATCGATTTGCGAGAGCCTACATGCGGCACAATTTCGTGTCCCGGTGAGACCAGACGGGACAAAGTGACACGAGACGAATGGATGCTGGCACGGTTTCACGGCGACGTGAAGATGAATCGGAAATGCTGACACGAATCGTAACGAGCTATCGAGGACTCCCTGACACGAGTGGAAGCGTAAGAGATTCTCTGAAAGTTGTCCGAGAGTGGAAATATTCAATCAATTTACCGAATTTGTGATTTTTTTTAATTAATCACAGAAATGAAGCCATCGTACGAACATCGTATGAATGCGTATCTTCTATTTCCTTTATTAACTTACTTTTAATGATAATGTTAGATGCATCAACTTCACATATTGTTGATTCCTGACAGGTTCTAAAAGGCCAGGCGTGGCCGAACGCGACGACATATTCATTGAATGCAAACAGACAATTCCGCGTGCTTCATTGACTTTACCGTGACCTCCTTTAATCCTTTCCTTATCAAGACAATAGACTCTATCGCATCTCGCTTAAGAAAGAACTTTTGGAAATGGATTTTATCGAGGGCGCAGTAAAATCTCCCGAATGGAGTAACGTAAGTTTCTAGTTCGCTAGCCTAAAATCGCTCAAATTTACGCAGCTCTCCCGTAACTGTTCGGTCTCGTAACCGAACGTCCAACAAGGGACGTTAATGGCGCTATGACGTGCAAATTGCACGGAATTTGTGAATAATTCTGCTAACAGGAATATTCGCGCAAACGTACGATATTCATTACGTCGCGAAATGACGCGTCGCGGCTTTTGAAATTATTATGAGACAATCGAATCGAGTTATCAAATGCGAATGAGAAGTAATGCGTTTAAAGTGTTTAAACAATTTGACAATTTTCCGGTGGAAGGAGGGAGAGCTTTCCCGCTTTGTGCGACGCGTAATTAAATTTGATTTAGTTTGTTGAATTTCATTCAACAAATAGCAGCTTTTTGCACGACGGCACAGTCCACGACAATACATACGAATCGAGAATTTACTGCCATAGGTACTTAACGGATGCAAATGTCACGGTCAGTATATCGAGAAGAGAAAAAAAGCTCCCATGGCTCTTGACTTTTGTTTCGACGTCGTGGCTCGAAATTATTAACAATGTTGATTAATATTTCGGTTAATGTAAATATCTGCAACTTGATGTCATCCGCGGTATCACGCGAGAATAATTGCAAAACGATTAATTTTTTATAGTCACGATACCTATATTATATGAGAGTAAATATCACGCTCAAGAAACTTAAGACTTTAAGATAATAAAATAAATAATTTCAATTTTATAATTCTAACTCTTCCGTTTGATCTATGACTTTTCTGGTCTTTTCTAGACATTTCTTAGCGAAATCAACTTTTTAATATTTTCTATTAAAATTATTTAGAATGTTGTGTATGAAAATGGTGATCTCATAATTGGTAAGTCTCAGATTTGATATCTTATCCTATATATGTATTTTTAATAAATAATCTAAAGCGACTTCCTGATAAAACAACTATTGTTCATAAGAATGTTCATACTCATAAAGCGTAAGCGAGATTGTAAATCTTTAAAAAAGATCAAGACCCCTAGAATTGTGGAGCTGTTAATTGAATGATAAAATTTTACTTTGCAACAATAAATACGGTGTTAAATGCCGTATTTATACTTAATAACATACTATACAATAAGTAGCATTCTCTAACAGAAGTCACATACCAAACAGTCACAAAGAAAGGTGAGAAAAAATTTATGTCTTACCGGGTCCCCTGGCTCCACGCGGTCCAAATCCATCAGGACCAACCGGTCCTCTCGGTCCCTTTGGCCCCATTAAAGGCGGCATTCCAAACACAGGCTCCATTGGGCCAGCAAAAAAGTCTCTTCTGCGGAGATCGAACTCGGAACGCTCATTGTGACCCCTGAGATCAAAGCCGTCCTGCATTCGCGGATCAAATCCGTCACGTCTCATCTCGTACTCGAAACGCTCACGTTCGTATTCGTCCACGGGCGGTCTGCGAGCGCGCACTTCCGGTCGCTCAAACTCGTCGCGAGCCGGGCCTAGCCTGCCCGGCGGGAAGTCGTCAGGCCGGGGCCCATTGTGGCCCAGTCTGCTCTCGAAGTCCTCAGGGAATATGCCAGGCTGCATCCTGGGGTCCAAAAAGTCTTCTATTTGCGAAGCCCTCGGTCCACCGCGTGGCGGGAAATTTTGTCGATCAGGCCGATCGGGCAGGCCGCGCTGCGGAAACTCGCGTGTGTCTGGTGGTCCGGCACGGAAGTCCGGTCCTCGTGGGAAATCTGTGCGCTCTGGAGGCAGTACTCCGAACTTCGGTAGATCCATCAGCGAGATCGGCATGTCACCGGGTGGCCGTCGTGCGCCCGCGCCTCCCGGACTTTCTTCGAAGTTCCTATCGTTCCGCTCGTTACTTCGCTCGGTTCGATTTCCACGTATATTCCGGTCCATCCGGTCATCCAACGGTAACGTACCGTCCGCCAATTGGCGCAATCGATCGGCCAGGCTGGGTTTGCTATCCTTCTTCGTCATACCCTCGCCTTCCTGGATGTTTTGATTTTGTATACTCGATCCTTCCGAGTGTCTGCTGCTACTCTCCCGACTTTCCCGACTTTCACGGTTGTCCCTGTCGCGTCTCTCGTCCCTTTCTCTGTCGCGACCGTCACGGTTGTCTCTCCGTCTATCTCGACCACGATCCCGCCCCCTTCCTCTGTCCCTGCCACGATCCATCCTGCACTCGTTGATATCCATGCGATCTCCGCGATCTCGATCACTCCTGTCTCTCCTCTCCCTGTTTTCCCGATCGCGTTCTCGTTCCTTGTACTCGCGAGACT
Source organism: Tetramorium parvispinum (assembly GCA_011638315.1). Lineage (NCBI taxonomy): Eukaryota > Metazoa > Arthropoda > Insecta > Hymenoptera > Formicidae > Tetramorium > Tetramorium parvispinum. The sequence continues at coordinate 7,072 of VBVR01001798.1, read as the reverse complement.
GATCGTTCTCCAGACGACAGTCGTTCACACTGCCGCCTATATTCATAGCCGCGATCAACTGATCACTGAGATTCGGCTTGTCCTTGGGCAAGTTGCTGCTCAAACTTTGTGGCATCGCGTCTTCCATCTCCACGTCCATATCGTCAGAATGGTGCTGTTGTTGAGGTAGTTGCATCTGCATCGGCGGCGCTGGACCCACTCCATATGGTTGCCGTAGCATCGGCAAGTTCGGCATACTCGTCTCCGTCGTAGGCGGCGGCACTCCAATCGGTGGGACGTTGTGTGGCATACCTGTAATATTCAGGATCTCGTATCCTGTTTGGCCACGATTAGCCAACTTTGCTGGGACGATAAGAGGTATTAAGTATCATCGCGAGGGTTCAATTGAAATTAGATCTGAGAACACATGACTGTACTAATATTAAACGGCGCTGATAACTTTGATTATTTTTACTCTTTTTACGTATACAAGTATTATCTTCATTTAAATCTCAGTTAAGATAGGAAAGCATTCGATTATTTCATTCTTAAAGTTAATCGTTCATAGAGAATGTTAAATTTATAGTAACAATATGTAACTTTTTTATACAAATTTTATGACTAAAATTTAAGATATATTTTTGTTCCAATTTAATAAAATTAATGAATCAAAATTCAGTCTTATCATTGATACAAATACTTTACATAAAGTTATAAAAATCTATTTATTCACAATGTTCTAAGATTTCTATTTTTTTGTTATCGATTAATGGTAAAGAATTATACATACCGGTGGAGTTTGGCTTATCCGAAGGCGCTGCAGGTGCGGGCAGTGGAATTTGTGTCAATAAACTTACGCCAACACCTGCTCCAAATGGCGGGTTTACTGAGGGTGTCAACATGGTCTGCATCATGCCGGGTGGTCCTAGCAGACTTTGCATGTTGGGTGGTGGCACTCCGATCGGAACATTCGGCATTAATCCATGTGTCATTTGTAGGCCCATGTGGCTAATCATTCCTGTATAAGATTCTTGATATCTAAGAACCGTAGGATACTTTGCAAGAAACAACTACTTTCATTCATTTCTTATCATTTTATAATGCATTAGTATATCCTAGCAAATTAGAAATTATTTAATTATTACTACACACACGCACACATATTTTACATTTTCTTATTAAAATATTCTTATTACATATTATAAAGATTTTTGTTGTAAAGAAATTTTCTTTATAAAGCATGTACAATCTATGTAAAGAAAGAAAAATAGAAAAAATAACTTGTGCATAGAAAAATATAAACAAAATGTAACAATTCGTATAAATCAATATATTCAAAATATAGTACTGTGAATAATTATATACTGAATATTATATATTGCAAGGACATCTGTATTTGTAAAATCTGATTAAAATATTTATTAGAAAGAACTGAATGAAAGAAACAATGAAAGCTGTAAACTCACGTGGCACTCCTGGCATCGTAAATGCTGGCGGCATCATTTGTAACTGTGTGTTAGGAGGAGGCAGTAGCGCAGCGGATGTTGGTGGTCTGATTGGTGGCGGTTGACTAGTGTCGACTAATTGTTGCTGTTGCTGCTGCTGTTGTTGTGAATTAGCCGACGACTGAATGACATTAACGATGCCGTCCGTTAAAGTAGGAATAGGAGCACCAGCATTTGCAGCGGCAACCATTGCTTGCTGTTGTAGATGCAATTGTTGTTGCAAAACATCCGCACTCGTGCCAGTATGTTTCAGTTTTCCTGTGCCATAAAAGAGAAAAACATGTATCTTAAAATTTATTATTAACATATAATAATAATATATATAACATGAACATATATTTAGGAAAATATTGTCAATTATTTTATTATTAAAACTGACAATATTTTCATTTAAATAAAATTGTTCAGAGTTTTCTATCAATCTAATTCACAATCGGAATTTAGTTTGTAAATTAACACTCTAATTTTAATCTTGCAAGTCGGTTCAAGTTACATATCACCTTAATTTGTATGTGTAACTAAATTGAAACTTGCCTTCTAAAAAACTGATATATAATTTATAAAACATTCTTCCAATTATCTACTTTTTATGTATGTATTAATTTGCTCTTTATATGTATATATATATATATATATATATAAATTGAGAATTTGAAGAAATATAAATATACCTTTCAAATAAGGAGGCAAAGTGTCTTCGTCTATCATCCCTCCTTCTTCTAATAATTCCAGATCTCGATCGGTAATGTTAGTTAATTTATTCCAAGGGATGTAACTGACGCCTAATTCTACTTCCCAGTAATCTTTCCATTCCTTGCCTTTCACTCCTTTACCAGGTGCCCATGCTAACTGTAAAATTAAAATAGAAATGCTAAAGAATCTCAACTTTATTCAGTTATTACGTAAGAGATATATTACAAATATTTATTACTTACAGTGATAGCTTTGCCTTGCAACTTCTGATTTTTCAATTTTGTTAGTGCGCGATATGCATCCTGCCTTCTGTTCATACATATAAAAGCACAACCTCTTGGTGAGATTAAATCAATACTAACGATATCACCTAACTCTCCAAACGTATCGGACAATTCTTCTTGATGTACAAGTTTTGATAAATGTCCCACCCAAAGTGTTGTACTGCAAACTGCAAAAGCGGGCGTTTAATTTCTCCTACTTTTCTAATTTATATGAGAGATTCTCTTTATCTTTAGTATATACATACCACTTAATTTATCTCTAATTATAGGCGGCAAACCGCGTTTGCGTCGCTCCCTATCCTTCTCTCGCTCTTCTTCCGTCATCTTTTCTCGACTATCATCACGTTTTCTATCACGACCTCTATCTCTAGAACGAGATCTAAAAAAGAGAAAATACATATCATATAAAATTAATAGCACAAAATATAAATTAATGATTCATGATAATCTTTATTTTCCTATATTTAATATAGAAAAACAATATATTTAATTTAATGCTAACTTTAGACTAATTACCTTCTTCGTCTTGATCTACTTCTAGAGCGAGATTTTCTATCTCTATCCCGATCTCTATCTCTATCTCTGTGCCGTGGAGATCGGGATCGACTGTGATGTCGATACCGTTCTGGTGATCTACTTTGCGAACTCGTGTTTTCGCAGTTTACAATTTCTACACTGCTGCTATCACGTCTGATACTGTTTCTGTAAAAAATAACCATTAGAAGAGATAAAACTATTTGTAGATTACAACATAATATATTTACCCAGAATAATCTTGCGTTTCTTGACGTTCATCAAGTAACGGACTCTTTTGATTTTGATGCGACGATTGATTCATTTGTCGAATATTTGATAAAGATTGCGAGGTGTATGACAGAGCTGGAGGATAACCGGGCGGTGGTTGACTCATATCTTGCATCACATTGCTGTTCATATTTGATGCATAATTTTGTGTACTTGGTTTTAAAATATCGGAAGGTTTTAACTCGCATTCAGATGCAAATGGAAGATTCTGAAATAAAAGAAAAAAAATTTGATATACAATCGTGATATATAGAAAATTAAAAAATTATCTGAACAACAACTTACAGGAACAGTTTGTGCTAAATGCTTATCAAATTCTTCTTCTTGCTGTTTCATTTGTTGCAGTTTACGCATCTTTTCTTCCATTTCAAGTTGTGAGGAAGATGCATTGTTTTGCATAGTTTGTTGTAAAGTTTGTAATTGTCTCAAAACCTTTAAATGATATAATATATAGAATGATAGTATATTTTGGTATTGCTAACTTTTTATATTAGACAGTACTGGACGAGTACCTCTGGATTTGCAAGCAACATTCCAAGGCTTTCTAAACTGCTGTTTGCGGAAACTGCATTGTGCTGGATATTGACTGAGGCAGCTGTGTTGGGGGAATTAGTAACAACGACATCGTCATCTTCTTCTTCGCCGTAATCAAAATCTAACAATTTCTTATCAAATTTGACAGAACTCTTTGGTTCGTTTGTAACATCCTTTTTCAAAAGTAATTGCTGTAAATGTTGTAACTGATCGAAGAGAGAAGAATCCATCTGACCGGAATTGGATTGATTCTGTGTAGAAAACAATAAAGTTTAATAAATTTTCAGCATGTAATATATGCGTGTATCATAAGCAATAATATTACCAAAAGTTTATTTGCATTTACTGCTGCTTCCATTTTTGTTTGTGCTAACCATACTGGATCAATCGTTTTTCCGGATGGAAATAGTTTGGGATCTTTCACGGCGTTCTTAATTGCAGATGGTGGAGTCTTGGTGACTGCACTTACATTACTCAAATTATTTCCAGACGACGCATTTAACGTACCTAGTGATAATAAAATATTTTACAAAATAAAGATATTTTCCATATATATGTATATATATATATATATATATATATGCATACATTATATTTCAAATTGCATACATATATTGTTTATTAATTTGGAATACTTTTGTTCAATTGTATTTCCTGCATGTCATATTTACCATTGCTATTTACTGTCTGTTCTTTATGTATCGGATGATTTGGATCTGCCAGATCAAAAAGTGGTTGAATAATGTCTGGTGGAAAAACTGCATTCTTTTGCCAAAGATTTAATACGCGTATAACTTTGCTTTTATCCTCCGGTGGACACTTTAAAAGATTAAGAAAAGTAGTTTGCATATTTTTCGCAAATCGTGGAGCAAACACATCCTTCTCCATCCCAAACTGATGTCGGGATTGTCGAACAATTGAATCTATTACATACAACCCTGGTACTTTGTACTCCGGCTTGCACTAAAACAGAATGAAACAAATTAGATCCAATCAGATACATATATGTACGTAATGCCTTGAGAAAACCCATTTGTATATATACTTACTTTTTGTATGAATTTTTCCACGCTTTGTACAACATGTTTGTAGAATTTTATTGCTTTGATGGCTCCCCGTGTAAGCGAATTCATTTTGGCTTTTGAGATAGGGGGTTTGACATCGTAGAGAGCAGAGAGCTGTAAAATTTTAATCTTAATTAACTCTGTGTTTTCTAAAGAAGCAATATACTTAATATTATAATGGCTCTTCCATACTAGACACAACTTGCGATGGACGATGAGTGATATTCAATGAGAGTCCCTCTTTTCCAAAAAAGCGAGCTCTCGCTGGATATTACTCGTCCATCGCAAATTGTACATCCATTGCAAATTACTGGCACAGAAGAGTCATAAGAACCAAAAAATATCTCAATTCAAGCACAGCTACACAAGATACAATAGAAAGTAAATATAAAAATATCTCTGTGCTTGCGCTCTAAAGTAACTTCGCTTTATTCTGTGAGCTCCAACTAATGCATTCAATTAAAGTCTACAATATAGTAAGCACAACAAAATATAGATCAAAACATCGCGTAGGTGCACACTTGCGAATTGTTATATCGGCCCACAATTCAGAAATACAGCTAGACTCGCTCGACAAAAATCACGGCCATTCACGAGACCGAGATCGGCAAAAGTGCCCCCCTCGAGAAACGGAGCACCGACGTCAGGTGTGGACGAAGGGGGTCCTGGAGCTTTTCGCGTGGTCGCAATTTCTCTTGGACAGCTCCGGTGAATCGTGTCCCTTCGACGAGGGAGACCCTTTCGTCGAGACCCGAACTCGGGAGCTCCAATTAGGGAGAGTATTCGAGGGGGGCCGACGCATTTTCCCCTTTGTTTCGCCGATCGCGGGCGCGACTTGTCTCGACTAACGCGAGCTGGGAAACGAGTTTAAGGACCGAGGGCGAAGCGCAAAGAGAGGGAGAGCTGCCCCTACGACGGTGACCTCTAAGACGGTGCGCGTAGGGAGACGGAAGGACCACGGGGTGTTGCTTACCTCTGCGTTGAACGCCTTCACCGCCTCCATCGCGTGGAGCGGGAGAAGTGCCTTCTCGCGTCACGGTCGTCGTTGAATCTCACGCAGGTGCCGACGCAGCGTAATTCCAACGTAACGTCCGCGTTATAGCTCGCATGTCTCCTTCATCACGCACTGTGTAGCCCAGCCATGCCATTCAAGATGGCAGGTCCCGTGTTTCCCGATATGCATCGCGGGGCGGCCGACGCGTGACGTCACACCTGTCGTTCGCCCGGTCGATAAGGCAGGCGGAGGCGTCGATACGCGGCGACATATCGATTGCTCCGCGATTGCATCGCGGCGGTGAAGTGCCCAGAATTTCTTCGTACTTTGACACGCAACGAAGGCGATGTCGCACGCGCTAATTACGATGTGATAAATATGATTAATCTTCATAGTTGATTGAGTTTGAGATTTTTCAAGCTTCGGTCAGCCTTGTGCTCTCTCGCTGATTGGCCTTCGACGTTAGTCGAATATGGCGGAATACCGCTATATTTGAAAATGAAAGACGAATGTAAATGAAGGCTAGATAAAATGATAATATAATATTAATGAATAATAATTAATAATCAAATGATAATAATAATGTTTCTCGAATAATTTACAGTCATGAAAATGCGTCTTAAATATACCTCAATATAGGCTGTGTTCCAAAATTCACTGCCAATGCTGAAAATCTATAATGAACGTAACATATTTTATAAATTCTCAACGCTGGCAATAAATTTTAAAACATAACCATACATGCAATTTAAGCTCGAAACATTTATGTCCTATTTTTATTTCTATTCTTGCTGTTTCTATTAATGCTGATTTACTTTCCCAGTAAACACAAAGTAACAGTAATACGTATAATGTCAATGTTAACCCGTAGACACCACACTAGTGCGAATTCGCACCACCAAAAATTTCTTCCTTCTGTATCTTTTGATCTGCATACCCTAACGGTCTCTCCCCTCTACGACAAATATGTCAATATCCTAGGGGATTTCTACACAAAAGGGCAGCTTCATTCGTTTCGAATCTACCGAACAAGAAGCGCCGAAACTCGTGGAGGTGCGAATTTGACACTAGTGTGGCGAGAGCGTATACTAAGTTGGTGCCTGGAAATATTACAAAATTCTAATTTTTGTAAATTTGTGGACAGAAATGTAAGTATTTAAACATCTTTTATTGTTTTTAGTATAAAATGTATCATAATTATTAAAAATTAAAAAT
>VBVR01001797.1:0-27125 GCA_011638315.1 Tetramorium parvispinum | reverse complement strand
AGGATAAAGCAACAAAAGAAGCAAAGAAAGCGAAAGAAAAAACTAGTGGTTTTCTTTCTGGCATATTTAAAGGCGCAAAACATTCCGTAGAAGATACAACTGACGATGTTAAAGAATTTTTAGATCAGACAAAAAGAGAAGCATCATTAGAGAAAGAACGTGTTAAAGAAGAAGTTGCAACAGATCTTAAAGATTTGAAGGATAGAAAAGATACTGTCGTTGCAGGAATTCAAGAGACCGCAGATAAGGCTATCACCGATGCAAAAGATGCGAAAGATAAAACAGTCTCCGCAATAAAAGACAAAAAGGATAAAGTTGCCGAGGAAATATCCAAAGATACGCAGAAGGTTGCTGACACCACGAAAGCAGCCGGTGAGAAAGTAGCGACGGAAACGAAGAAGATTGGAGAAAAAATAGGAGAAACTGCGGCAGATGTTGCACAAGCTGCCAAAGATACTAAAGATGCAACGGTTAAAGAAATAAAGGAAGATACAAAATTAATGAAAGAGAAATTGGCAGCAGGCGCTGATGCGGCTGCTGAAGCTGTGGATAGTGCAAAGGATAAAACGTCGAAAGAAGCGAAAAAAATCAAGGAGAAAACAGGTGGTTTCTTTTCCGGGATATTTAAAGGCGCGAAACATGCTGTAGAAGATGCTGCCGATGACGTCAAAGAATTTTTAGATGAGACGAAGAAGGAAGCTGTTTTGGAGGAAGAGCGTGTTAAAGAAAAAATTAACACAGGATTGGTAGATATAAAGGACAAAAAGGACGCTGTCGTTGCTGGAGTTGAAGAAGCTGCTGACAAAACCGTCGCTGGTGTAAAAGATGCGAAAGACAAAACAATTTCTGCTGTGAAAGGTAAGAAAGATAAAGTTGTAGAAAAAATTTCCAAAGATGCTCAGAAAGTTGCTGACACCACAAAAGCAACCGGTGAAAAAGTAGCAGCAGAAACGAAGAAAATTGGAGAAAAGATAGGAGAAACTGCGGCAGATGTTGCGCAAGCTGCCAAAGATACTAAAGATGCAACAGTTAAAGAGATAAAGGAAGACACAAAATTAGTAAAAGAAAAGTTAGCTGCAGGTGCTGATGCTACTGCAGAAACTGTGGACAGTGCAAAGGATAAAGTAACGAAAGAAGCGAAGAAAGCCAAAGATAAAACAGGAGGCTTCTTCTCTGGCATATTTAAAGGCTCGAAACACTCTGTAGAAGAGGCGACAGACGACGCTAAAGAATTTTTGGATGAGAAGAAAAGGGATGCTTCATTAGAAAAAGAACGTGCTAAAGAAGAGGTTGCAGCAGGGCTTAAAGACTTAAAAGACAAAAAAGATGCGATCGTTTCTGATGCTCAACAGGCCGTAGATAAAGCCACAGCTGACGCGAAAGAGGCGAAAGACAAGCTTATAGATTCGGCTGTCCAAGATGTGGATAAAGCGACACATGATTTGAAAGCAACTCGTGATGACGTAATTACAAAGACTAAAGAAGTGGTGGGAAAAGTAGAAACTTCCGTAGCAGATGTCGGGCGTGATATGAAGGATACTAAAGATGCAGTTGTTGCGGAAGCAAAAGAAGATGCTAAAGTTATAAAAGAAAAATTGGCTGCCAAAGCTGAATCTGTTTCGGATTCAGTAGAAGTCGCTAAAGACAAGGCAAGTAAGGAAACGAAGAAAGCTAAGGAAAAGGCTGGTGGCTTTTTCTCGGGAATATTTAAAGGATCGAAACATTCTGTGGACAGCGCAGTCGATGATGTAAAAGAATTCCTGGACGAAACAAGAAAGGAAGCAGCGTTAGAGCAAGCACACGCCAAGGAAGCAGCGGAAGCCGAACTCAAAGATCTAAAACACAAGACTGACAGTGTGATTGCTGAAGCTAAAGAAACTAAGGATCGTGTCACTGCGGAAATAGTCGATCAAACCGAAAAGACTATTGACGCCACTAAAGCGACAGGCGACAAAGTAGTTGCAGATGCAAAGCGAGCTGTTGATGATATCACACAAGATATTTCAGATGTTAAAGATAGCATGGCGAAAGAAGTGAAGGAAGATTTACAAGCAACGAAAGAGAAATTAAAAGCAGGCGTTGATGCTGTAGCAGAAGATGCTGCGACTACGAAAGACAAGATAACTAAAGAGTCGAAGAAAGCTAAAGAGAAAGGTAGTGGCTTCCTTTCGGGAATATTTAAGAGCACAAAGCACGCTGCAGAGGAAGTATCTGATGATGTAAAAGAATTTGTAGAACAGACGAAGAAAGAAGCTATTTTAGAACAAGAGCGAGCCAAAGAAAAAGTCGCAGTAGGTGTTAAAGACTTAAAGGATACAAAAGAAGCCGTCGTTACTGACATTCAAGATGCTACTGATAAAACCGTTACTGACGCAAAAGCTGCTAAAGATAAAACTGTTTCTGGTATAAAAGATAAGAAGGATAAAATTGTCGAGGAAGTTTCCAAAGATGCGCAGAAAGTTGCTGACTCCACGAAAGCAGCCGGTGAGAAAGTAGTAGCAGAAACGAAGAAAATCGGAGAAAAGGTAGGAGAAACTGCGACAGATATTGCACAAGCTGCCAAAGATACTAAAGATGCAACCGTTAAAGAGATAAAAGAAGACACAAAATTAGTGAAAGAAAAATTGGCTGCTGGTGCTGATGCTACTGCAGAAGCTGTGGACAGTGCAAAGGATAAAGTAACGAAAGAGGCGAAGAAAGCTAAAGATAAAACAGGAGGCTTCTTCTCTGGCATATTTAAAGGCTCGAAACATTCTGTAGAAGAGGCGGCAGACGACGCTAAAGAATTTTTGGATGAGAAGAAGAGGGAAGTTTCATTAGAAAAAGAACGTGCTAAAGATGAGATTGCAGCAGGGCTTAAAGATTTAAAAGACAAAAAAGATGCGATTGTTTCTGGTGCCCAACAGACCGCAGACAAAGCCACAGCTGACGTGAAAGAGGCGAAAGATAAAGCAATTTCGGCTGCTAAAGACAAAAAGGACAAAATTATTGAGGAAGTTTCGAAAGACTCACAGAAAGTGGCTGATGCTACGAAAGCAGGTGGTGAGAAAATAACGTCGGAAATGAAAAAAGTCGGGGAGAAGATAGGAGAAACTGCGGCTGATGTTGCGCAAGCTGCCAAAGACACTAAAGATGCAGTAATTACAGAAGTAAAGGAAGATACGAAATTAGTAAAAGAAAAATTGGCAGCAGGTGTTGATGCTGCTGCAGAAGCTACGGACAGTACAAAGGAAAAAACCACAAAAGAAGCAAAGAAAGCTAAAGACAAAACAACAGGTTTCTTCTCCGGCATCTTCAAAGGCGCGAAACATGCTGTAGAAGATGCTACAGATGACGTTAAAGACTTCTTGGATGAAACGAAGAAAGACGCCGAAATGGAAGAGAAACGTGCCAAAGAGAAAGTTGCCGCAGGATTGAAGGATCTGAAGGATAAGAAGGATGCTGTTACAACCGAAGTTCAAAAAGCCGCTGACCAAGCCATTACTGACGTGAAAGATGCGAAAGATAAAACAATTTCTGCTGCTAAAGACAAAAAGGATAAAATTGAAAAAGAAGTCTCGAAGGACGTTCAGAAAGTAGTCGATACGACGAAAGCAGTTGGTGAAAAAGTAGCAGCAGAAACGAGAAAAGTCGGTGAAAAGATAGAAGAAACCGCAACTGATGTAGCACATGCTGCTAAGGACACTAAAGATAAAGTGGTTAAAGAAGTAAAAGAGGATACGAAAAAAGTAAAAGAAAAATTATCAGAAGGTGCTGATGCAGTTGCAGAAGGTACGGACAAAGTAAAAGATGGAGCTACAAAAGAAGCGAAAAAAGCCAAGGAAAAAACTGGTGGTTTCTTTTCTGGTATATTTAAAGGAGGAAAACACGCCGCAGAAGACACAACTGACGATGTTAAAAAATTCTTGGAGGAAACGAAAAGAGAGGCTTCATTAGAAAAGCACCGTGCTACGGAAGAGGTTGCTGCAGGTCTCAAAGATTTGAAGGATAAGCAAGCCGCTATTGTTACTGGAGTTCAAGAGGCTGCAGACAAGGCCATTACCGATGCAAAAGACGAGAAGGATAAAACTATCTCTGCACTGAAGGTTAAGAAAGATAAAATTGTTGAGGAAGTTTCTAAAGATGCGCAGAAGATTGCCGATACCACAACAGCAGCCGGCGAGAAAGTAGCAGCGGAAATAAAGAAAAGCGGTGAGAAAATAGAAGAAACCGCGACAGATGTTGCTCAAGCTACCAAAGACACTAAAGATGCAGCTGTTAAAGAAATAAAGGAAGACACAAAGTTAGTCAAAGAAAAATTGGCAGCAGGCGCTGATGCAGTTACAGAAACTGCCGACAGTGCAAAGGAGAAAGCGTCGAAAGAAGCTAAAAAAGCTAAGGAGAAAACAACTGGCTTCTTCTCTGGCATTTTCAAAGGTGCGAAACATGCTGTAGATGATGCGACGGATGACGTTAAAGATTTCATGGATGAGACAAAGAAAGAAGCTGAAATGGAAGAACAACGTGTCAAAGAAAAAGCTGCTGCGGGATTGAAAGATTTGAAGGACAAAAAAGATACTGTTGTTAGTGAAGTTCAAGAAGCTGTAGATAAAGTGAAAGATGCAAAGGATAAAACAGTATCTGCAGTAAAAGACAAGAAGGATAAAATTGTCGAGGAGGTATCTAAAGATGTGCAGAAAGCAGCTGACACCACGAAAGCAGCCGGTGAGAAAGTAGCAGCGGAAACGAAGAAGATCGGAGAAAAAATAGAACGTACCGCGACAGATGTGGCACAAGCTGCCAAAGACACTAAAGATGCAGCTGCTAAAGAAGCGAAAAAAGATTCGAAGAAAGTAAAAGAGAAAATTACAGCAAGTGCTGCCGCTGCCGCGGAAGCTGTAGACACTGCAAAGGATAAAGCGACCAAAGAAGCAAAGAAAACTAAAGAAAAAACAGGTGGCTTCTTTTCTGGAATATTTAAAGATGCTAAACACTCTGTAGAAGATACATCAGGCGATGTTAAGAAATTTTTGGATGAAACGAAGAGAGAAGCTTCTGTAGAAAAAGAACGTGCCGAAAAAGAAATTGCCGCTGGTCTTAAGGATTTAAAAGATAAAAAAGATGAAATCGTAACCGGAGTCCATCAAGCCACTGATAAAGCCGTTGCTGACGTAAAGGATGCTAAGGACAAGACTATTTCTGGCATGAAAGATAAGAAGGATAAAATTATCGACGAAGTATCCAAAGATGCGCAGAAAGTTGCTGACACTACCAAAGCAGCCGGTGAGAAAGTAGCAGCGGAAACGAAGAAGATCGGAGAGAAGATAGAAGAAACCACGACGGGTGTTGCACAAGCTGCTAAGGACACTAAAGATGCAGCTGTTAAGGAAGTAAAGGAAGATACGAAGTTAGTGAAAGAAAAAATGGCAGCAGGTGCTGACGCGGCTGTAGAAGCTGTGGACAGTGCAAAAGATAAAGCGTCGAAAGAAGCGAAAAAAGCTAAGGAAAAAACAGGTGGCTTCTTTTCCGGTATATTTAAAGGCGCAAAACACGCTGTAGAAGACGCAGCAGACGATGTTAAAGAATTTCTAGATGAAACAAAACATGAGGCTGAATTGGAGGAAGCTCGTGCAAAAGAAGCAGCAGCTGCTGGATTGAAGGAATTGGAACATAAAACAGATGCTGTTGTCGGTGACGTAAAAGACACGGCAGGTCGAGCTGTCGCTGAAGTAAAAGATGTCAAAGATAAGACTGTCGCCGCAGCGATAATTACGAAAGACAAAGTAACCGAGAAAGTTTCGAAAGATATTCACAAAGCTGCTGATGCTGGCAAAGCTGCTAAAGACAAAGTAACATCAGAAGTGAAGAAAGTTGGTGAGAAATTAGATTCAACAGCGCAGGACATAGCGCACGGAGTTTCACATGCAAAAGATGCAGCTATTAAAGAAGTTAAAGATGATGCGAAAACGGTCCAAGAAAAAGTGGCTACTGGTGTTGAAGCTATGACTGAAAGTACTGAAAGTATTAAGGATAAAGCGGTTAAAGGAGCAAAGAAAACAAAGGAGAAAGGATCTGGTTTTCTATCAGGCATATTTAAAAGCGCCAAGCATTCCGTTGATAGTGCAACAGACGACGTCAAAGAATTTCTAGATGAAACGAAACGCGAAGCGGAACTGGAAGAAGCGCGTGCTAAGGACGCAGCAGCGGCTGGATTGAAGAATTTAGAGCATAAAAAGGATGCTATCGTTACTGGCGTGAGAGATGCAACTGATCAAGCTATCAGTGAAGTCAAAGATGCGAAAGATAGAACTGTCGACGCAGCGAAGGAGGCGAAAGATAAAGTCAGTAAAAAGATTTCCGAGGATATTGACAAAGCTGCTGATACGGTTAAGGCTGCTAAAGACAAAGTGTCATCCGAAGTGAAAGAAGCTGGTGAAAAACTGAATTCGACAGCGCAGGCTGTTACCCAAGGAGTTGTAGATACCAAAGATGCAGTTGTTAAAGAAATAGAGGATGATACGAAAAAGGCGAAAGAGAAATTGGCAGCAGGAGTCGAAGCCGTGGCCGATGGTGCTCATGTCGCTAAAGACAAGACAACTAAAGAAGTTAAGAAAGCTAAAGAAAAGGGATCTGGTTTTCTATCGGGCATATTTAAAGGTACAAAACACGCCGTTGATGATACCACTGACGACGTCAAGGAATTTTTGGATGAGACGAAGAAGGAAGCTTTAGCAGAACAAGAACATGTCAAAGAGAAAACAGCCGCGGGTCTCAAAGATTTGAAAGATAAAAAAGACGCTGCAGTCACTGGAGTCCAAGCAGTTATAGACAAAACTGTTGTTGACGTGAAAGATGCGAAAGATAAAACAGTCTCCGCAATAAAAGACAAAAAGGATAAAGTTGCCGAGGAAGTATCCAAAGATGCGCAAAAGGTTGCTGACACAACGAAAGCAGCCGGTGAGAAAGTAGTAGCAGAGACGAAAAAAATCGGTGAGAAGGTGGGAGAAACTGCTGCAGATATAGCACAAGCAGCCAAGGACACTAAAGATGCAGCGGCTAAAGAAGTGAAAGATGATGCAAAATTAGCAAAAGAAAAATTGGCAGCTGGTGTCAGCGCTGTAGCTGATGGTACTGAGGCTGCTAAAGATAAAGTAACCAAAAGTGCGAAGAAAGCTAAAGAGAAGGGATCTGGTTTTTTGTCGGGAATATTTAAAGGTGCCAAGCATTCCGTTGAAAGCGCAGCAGACGATGTCAAAGAATTTTTAGATGAAACGAAACACGAGGCAGAATTGGAAGAAGCTCGTGCTAAGGAACTAGCAGCGGCTGAATTAAAGGAACTAGAACATAAAAAGGATGCTGTCATTGCTGGCGTAAAAGATACAACTGATGGAGTTGTTGCTGGAGTAAAGGATGCCAAGGATAAGACTGTTGCCGCAGTGAAAGATACGAAAGACAAAGTAACCTCAGAAGTGAAAGAAGCTGGTGAAAAACTGGATTCAACTGCGCGAACTGTTACCCAAGGAGCTAAAGATACCAAAGATGCAATTGTTAAAGAAGTACAGGATGATACGAAGAAAGTGAAAGAGAAATTAACGGCAGGAGTCGAAGCCGTGAGCGATGGTGCCGGAGCAGCTAAAGATAAGGCAACTAAAGAAGCGAAGAAAGCAAAGGAAAAGGGATCTGGTTTTCTGTCGGGAATAGTTAAAGGCGCGAAACATGCTGTCGGGAGCGCAAGAGACGATGTCAAGGACTTTCTGGATGAGACGAAGCATGAAGCGAAATTGGAGGAAGCTCGTACTAAAGAAGCTACTGCAGCTGGTTTGAAGAAATTAGAACACAAAAAGGATTCTGTTGTCGATAGTGCAAAAGACGTTACGAAAGAATTGGCAGCTGATGCTAAGGACGCTAAAGGTAAAATTTCCGAGACAGTGGCCCAAGCAGCAGACACTACGAAGACTGCAATTGATAAGTTAGCGACTGAAACGAAGAAAGTCGGGGAGAAAATAGACTCCAAAATCACGGACATTGCTCATGACATAAGAGATGCCAGAAAAAGTCTCGATAAAGAAATAAAAGAAGATACAAAGGCAGTGAAGGAGAAATTACTAACGACTGCCGATACTGTCGCTGATGACGCCAAAGCGACCAAAGATAAGCTTACGAAAGACGTCAAAAAGGCGAAGGACCAGGGTTCGGATTTCGTATCTGGAGTTCTTCATGAGACGAAGCAGACAGGAAAGAAAGTTTCTGACGACGTGAAAGACTTTCTTGAAGTAACCAGACAGGAAGCAGCTGCTGATGAAACACTCGCTAGAGAGGCCGCAGCGGCGAAAGTGAAGGAACTCGGGCAAGCGAAGAATAAAGCCGCTGCTGAAGTTAAAACTGCTACGGATAAAGCTGTGAAGAGCGCGAAAGACACCAAGGAGAAGAGTCTTTCCGGCATAAAAAACGCGAAAGACAGAACGATCTCCAGTGTGAAAGCGGCGGGAAATAAGATAGGTCGTAGTGTGTCGCAGGCCAACGAGAAAGTTAAATCTACTGGTCAAGATGTAACGCAGAGGACTAAACGCACGAAAGACGCTGTTGTAAGTGAAGCGAAGGAAGACACACGAGCGGTCAAAGGAAAGCTAGCAACTGGCGCAAGTGCAGTCGCCAGTACAGCGGAGACCGCTAAAGACAAAACCGCGAAAGAAACTAAAAAAGTGAAACAAAAAGCAGGCGGTTTTCTATCAGGCGTCGTGAAGAGCGCCAAGAGCGCAGTAGAAGATGCGACGGATGATATGAAGGAGTTCCTAGAAGAAACTAAGCAGGAAGCAACCGCGGAGGAGGCTCGCGCTAAGAGTGACCTCGCTCAAGCGAGAGATAAATCCGCCAAGTCGACAACGCCGCCAAAGTCTGACGCAAAGAGCAAATCTGTCGACGCCGTCAAAGCCGTAAGGAGGAGCGTCACCCCGAAACTGCAACCAAAATCAGCAACGGACGCGAAAGCCGCGGACAAAGCTTCGCCTGTCACAAAAAGGACGGGCAAAGTGACTGAAAAACCAACGACGATAACGAAAAAAGTCGGTGATAGAGTAGGATCGAAACGCACAGGCGAGAGTACTCAGGAAGTAGTTGTCCGTAGATCCGAGGTAACTGGTAGGCCGGAGACGTCCCGTGGCGTCGAGCATTTAACCGAGACAGTTAGCGTTAAGAAAGTATCTCGCATTCCACAAAAGATTAGTCCAGAAAAAGAGGCGGCCGCGGACGATTCGCGTAGAGTAGTAGAAACAGTAACCACGGTAGGGCACCCCGAGCCTCGCACACGGCACTCCGTCACCACAATCGTGACAAAGTCTGTGCGAACGACCCCACCGCCACCCAGTTCACTCGCCGAGTTCACTGACAGTAGAACCGAAGGTATCTTGCAATAATCTTGCGTTATATATCCATATTTATATCTATATATTACATATTACATATACCAGCTGTGTGTAACATGATTAATGATTAAGTTGACGCTTCTCTGTAACTTCAGTTTTACTAGTTATTCTCGTGACATCAGAGAGCAAAAAAAAAAGACAGATATATACATATTTATATATATACATTCATGCACCTTCGTCATTCATTAATGAAACCTAACACTCTAATCTCTCAGTCATTTCCAGTCCACTAATTCATCGCCCTGTAGAACCAATCGACAACAACCGAGACATTCATACTACCGCTTGTTCCTATTATAATTTTCTGCGTACTGTTTTGGATTTTTTTATGTTTCCATGTGTATATCTAATGGGTATATTGTTAATCAAAATCAATTTTACACGAATAAGATGCGCTCAATTATTTTTAATTATATTTAAGATGAAATCCAAATCAGGAACGTTCATCATAATATGAAGATTCAAAGAGACATTCGGCCGAGAAGGACAAACGATATACCTATATATGTACTACGTTTAATTATTTGCTATACTTATTTTCAGTTTAGTCTTAACAATGATTTTGTTAACACCCATTTAATGCATGATTCCAGGTTTTTACGCTATTTTTTATGTATCTCTCTTGTACTACGATGGATAATTTTCCTAGTACTACTTCTCGAACGGAATCCTTATTTTGTCGCCAACCGTGTCTCTCTTTTTTTTCGTTTGTAGCGTATAACATATAGAGATCACGTGTTTACGATTATGCGGTAATTATGTCTCATTGAAATTAACAGGTATACCACAACTAGTGAAGCATGAACCGAGGTATGCCATGCAGAGAAAAAAAAACATCATCCATCATCTAATCTTTGTTGAATCACTGCTTTCAATGTCGTACTTGCCGATTCCCGATGTCAACTCAATTCTTTCTTTGTGTAAACATTTCAGACGTGACCAAAGAGGCTGCACGACGAGCACAGAACCTGGCGGACCAGGCGTACACCTCGACGAAAGCAGGTAACGTAAAATCAATTCGAGTAAAATGTAAATGAGTTCACGTACGCGGATCATCATCTCTCCGATCGAAGATCAGTAACGGTAGCAGACTCTGTTTTTTGGTGCCCTCATTTATATTTAGCTTTATCTTCCATAGTTAGCACCTGCCGACGCTTTCACACTAACTAATACTGTGCGCACGTTTCTTACTAAATAGTTACCGAACTCTCTTATTTTAATTTGCCGAGAACTAGAGGTAGCTCTCGTTCGCAAGATTGCGATACCCTCTCGATCGTTTGGTCAAAGAAACTAATTTGTGTATAGCGTATACCCGTCGAGTAGTTTAGCCAGTTGTACAGCGTGTCCAGTAAATTAGTAGCATTATCCTACTGGTGAAGGAGTGAAAAAAAAAGACTAAAAGAGACAGTTTAGTTTTTACTTATTTTTCGATTAATTGCGTGGCCTCGAGAAAATGATTTATGAATTATGAATATTCTTAAAATAGAAGGAGCAAATTCACTCGAACGCCTTCGGCGTGTTCTTCTGCTTCCACAATGGTACATTTTAGTAAGATTCAGGCGCCACGACCAGACACCGTTTTTTAATGAGTGTACTCTCTTTCGTTTTCGATAAACAGACTAATCCTGGTTGCAATATTGATACTAACTAAAAAAAAAGAAATTAAACTAAATACATGGGCAGAGCCACGGTGCACGTGCACACGCATCACGCGCGAGACGCATCTCTTCGGGCGCGTCTCTCCCAGACCCCAGACGTGCGTGCATGCGTGCACCAGGCGCGAGTCTCTCTCTCTCTCTCTCGTTGATTAGTGCGCAATGTGCGCGTACACATGCGAAGCAGACACGCTCCGAATCTTTCCGGTCCAACTTTGGCAAGCTGGGCTAGAGTTGAAATTCTTAGTGTGTATCAATGTGCTTTATGTCCTTGTTCCTGTTCTTGTCCATGTCCTTTTGGATGGGTCAGGGCATGATTCGGCTGAGATTGATGGGACTGTAGAGAGGCATGCTACTTCTGCTCCATCAAAACAACCTGTTCCCGCCCCGCGTCACTCCACCACCAAGCCGTCTACCAAACCCGAGTTCCATCTGGAGCTCAGTGATGCCTCACGAACACGTAAAACGATCGAGCAGCCGCCCAAGCCGACGCAGGAGGCGCAGTCGCCGAGCAAGAGCAAGATACCCATTAAAGTCGACCCTCACGCGCCTAAATTGGGTGACGATTCCGAATCCGTCCCGTTAGAGTTCTCGGAAGATCGTATCGTCGGTCCACAAGCAGTTACGCGAACCGTCAAATACGTTACCAGGGAATACACGGATGGGGAGCTGACCAAAGAGACGGTGGAAGAGAAGAGAAGAGTATCGCCGAGCGATACGGATGATCTGACTGCCATAAACAGCAGAACGGAAATGCCTCCCTCGGTAGAGCAAATACAACGAACAACGACTATGATGGTGACCAGCGACCCGTCGATCGATCCTGAGAAACTAGAGAAGTTTTTGAAGACGAGCGGTGTTGTAGAGACGGTGAGGACCGTGACTCTGACGTCGGATGATGATGCTTTGCAGCCCGTAACACAGGAGAAGGTTGTCCGGAGAATAAATCAGGCCGCTGGTGCGCTACCAAGCGAAATCTTCGATTTTGGCGACAAGTTTCCAGATTCCTCCACCACCACGATAAAGACTGACAGATCGGATTCCGACGGTGTCGTGCGGACGGTTACGACTGTACAACGCGTAATGACGGAGACGCCGGAAATCGAGAGAACCGAGAGGGTAGTGAGAACGGCGATCTCTAGCGGCGGCGGTGGCTACGGGGACGCGGAGTCCGCTCTGAGGAGTCTCCAGGAGCAATTGACGAGATCCGAGATCGGGGAGACCGCCTCTTGGTCAGCGGCGAACGAACAGTGGGAGGCGCAGTATTCCCAAGACACGTCGCCCGGTTCTGGGAACGGCGGCGGCGTTGACACGTTCGCCAGCAACAACAACAACAACAATAACAACAACAAGAACGATGGTAGTTCGAGGCACGATGTGCACAGCGACACCGATAGCGATGGTTCGCCGCAACCTAGAAGAAGATCCCCGAGCAAGAGGCGTACGTTGGGCAGTTCCAGCGGGTCGGATGTAGCACTGCACGAAGGTGCGGAGCTGTCCCCGTTGGAGGACGACCAAGGTACCGCACTCTCACAGCTAACCTTCTGCATAAGCAATGTACATACCTCTTGAAACCCCCCCCTCGCTAATCGGTTGCCTCCCGGATTATGTGAACGAGCGAGTCCTAAAAGAAAAAAGAATATATATATATATCTGTATATAGATTTCTACACAGTTGAGCTTTGGTGTTGAACCCCCTCGCTACCCTTGCACGCAACTCCCA
Source organism: Tetramorium parvispinum (assembly GCA_011638315.1). Taxonomy (NCBI): domain Eukaryota; kingdom Metazoa; phylum Arthropoda; class Insecta; order Hymenoptera; family Formicidae; genus Tetramorium; species Tetramorium parvispinum. The sequence goes on along the minus strand of VBVR01001797.1, from coordinate 14,343 downwards.
TGCATTTTCCCGTACATCCCGCTAATTGCACGTTCAATGTTCGCGATTGTCCGATGAGAATAGGGGAATGAGAATAACATTGGGTGATGGAACTTGACCAATCATCCCTGGAACGAAAGTTGATTAAATTCACCTAAATTATAGATCTCGTGGATATATAGTTGTTCCAGGAATGTGAATTTGGATTAAAACATGAGATAGTCAAATATCCTCAACTGGATACTTACAATTTGCATTCGAAATTTTCTGTCGGGTTTAATGAAATACAATTTTGATGAAACTTATTTGATGTACGTTAATACAGTTTAAAAAAAAATGATACATTGAAGAGAACTTTCTTGAACTTGAATTTGGAATAATTGACATTGTCGAAAATTTGAGACATAATTTTCGTTAATATTTAGTTGGAAGGATTTTTGACTCTCTATTGCTGCTTGAAATTTGAGGAGTCGTAAGAAAGAAAATGGGAATTATTCGCTTGGGAATTGCATGATCTGTGATGTTTTGGATAAGAAACATAATTGTCTCACACGATGGCGTCGTGCGTACAGAAAGGCAATGACCCGCAAGGAAAAATAAAGCTTGTCAAATGCAGTCATAAGTCTGCATAAAGTGCGCGGTATACTTCTCTTCGTGGGCGTGTTGCGAGGAATTGTGACATGTGCGGTTAATGGTTAATTGACTAAGTGTTTCTGCTTCTCGTTTGGGAAACATTCGTCGAAGATTACGTCATTTCTTTTACTTTTTTGTTTTTCCGTTGGTTTGGCTACGGAATGAATGGAGTCTTGTGATTAGGGGCTTCCTGGGACTAGCATACTTCCATTCGAGGCTCATTCAGCCACGATTGGACGCATATTTATCATTATGTCGACGCGCTGGTTGTGCTTTCGGCGATAAGAAAAGCGAAAAGAAAGATTTAAGTGCCGCGAGGTATTTTGGCGTGATTTTGTTGAAATAACACTGATGAGATAACAGAGGATTTACAATGATCGAAAACAAAGATTGTACAAAGATCGGAACAAGCGTTTAAAATATTTTCATGAGGCATAACTTCAACACATATTATATCTAGTCATTTAATACTAGACAACATGAGTTAGTTTTCCAAAAATTGCATGAGATTACTTTCATTGCTCATAAAATTCAGCGGTATTGGAATTAAATTTCGAGTGCGTCTTTCGAAATTTCCAATTTGATGATTAAAATATCGTAAATATTTTGCAAGTAAAGAATTTAATAGTGAGCATATAGTTGAATAATGATAAAATTAATCTACTGGTAATCTAAGAGAATCATTACGCTCTCAATTTTGACTTTCGAGACAAAATATGGCTATCTTATTACTCTCGGCTTCCTCATACTAATCATATGGCGGTGGAGCCATCATCCAATCAATCAGTCAGTCAGTCAGTCAGTTAATCAATCAATCAATCAACTTATCGAAATTCACATATTCGAAGATAATTCATAGCAATGAATTTGATAATCTTTAAATAGCAGAAACACACAGTATGGTACAGTCGGTTTACTCAGGCAATACGATAGAACCGAAGACTAGGACGAAGACATCCGGTAGAACCAGCTGCGCATGTTGGATGAGCATAGCTGTCGCTGTGCTGGTACTTCTAGTAGCGCTTATACTTGCCCTGGAGCCACAAACATTTCAGCGTGTCATCTATACCTTGTCTAACAATATTCCGAGGCAAGCCGGGTACGATTACCCTTTAAATTATTTATTTTCTAGTAAAAGTATATCGTTTTATAATAAACCTCTTTTAAAAGCCAGATTAAGCCTTTATGGCCATCAGGATAGAAATCTAAGCTGTCAATCAGTTACTCGATATTATATTTTGTCTTCAAAAGTGACATGATTTATTTTTTCCGTTCGCTTGAATTTTCACCTACAAAAATGATATAGGTGGCAAAAATGATATAGGGATAATCATCCTTACGAGCTTGCTTGTGTATTTATAAGCAAAAAATTGGAAATTCTCTAAAGTTATAATACACATCAGATGAATTGCATTACACGTGTCACTTTTGAAGAAGATATAGAAAATAAATTGATAGATATTCTCGAGATTGTCGAGAGTGATGTGTTAGGGTTTATATCAATATTACAAAGTATGCAATGTCCCAGCGATAAATGCACAAAATTATCGATAGACATATTTACTGAATGTAATATTCGCGTGTAACAAATCTACTTTCACGTTTTTCAAACTATCACGTAACGATTTCGAAACTAGTTCGTCCGCGTGATAGCTTTCGAGGAAGGTTTTTCTACGGTCGAACATCAGCAGTGATCTTAACAATCAATGGCAAACAGCGAGGAAGGTTGAAAAAAGGACACGCAACAAGTGGTACTGACTTGTAAAACTGAACTGTTTTCTATAGGGCCACTCTCCCGATACCGAGTACGTTACACATGCGTGATAAGTCGTCATTAATCTCGAGAGGACAGGTAAATCTTCGCGCTCGACTTGTTCTGCAAGCTTTCTTTTTTCTGGAGTACGGCCTGCATGAGTATCGACACTCCTCCCCCCCCCCGCATGATTGCATCTTTGTATATCGTACGAACCTTAGTATCTATACGCCCGTAGTAGCTGTATCACTTTTGCGCAGTGCCTCGTTGTCGGGGCACGACGACTTTTTTCCCGCTCCGTCCAATATATAGAGAGATATGTTTTATGCCTAGTTGCACGTACCTCTGCCGTTAACGAAAAGAGCTCCCACTCTCCCCTTTATCTTTCGTTCTCCGTTTGTCGTCTTCTTTCTTTCTTCCTCCTTGTGTTACTCTTTTGTTTTTAGTCTCAAGCATCCTATAGACCACTATTACCCCTTTAGCTCTCTTCTGACAATAAGCAACTCAAGATAAAGCTAAAGTGTAGAGGGACCAATCGTGTTTTTTTAGTCACGTTAGGATTGTTAGGCGAATCGTCATGTAAGTAATTTCTAAGTGTATGTATATGTATCGTGCCTATACACGTGTGCAAGCACAAGGTGTGCAGCTTGCTTCGGATTCTGTTCGATATATACTGATGAGTATACACGGCTACTTCCCGAAAAAAAAAATAAAGAAAGAAAAAACGGCACCAAACCAACTCTCTTTTCGCCGCGACGTGAAAGCGAGAGTTGCGTTGCACTGATCGATGTACTGCGGCTTCTCAAACGAGTTCACCACACGACACCCCTCCTTCCGATCCCGCAGAACTGCAAACGTACGTCGAACGGCCAAGATGCGAAAGGGACTAAGAACCGATATAACTCCGGCGAGTTTTGGATGCGCAGCACCATTTCGACGAAAGCATCGAAAGGCAAGGACTCCCCGGAATTACATCCGGTTTCAATTCCCCATGGGGATGGAAAACCGAGACAGAGGACACTCGTGTTTCTTCCTCGAGCATCTCTCGAGTCCTCTTCATTCTTCTTATCAGCGATCTGCTAAATTCGACCTGTAGACGCAACGATCATTTTTCGATAAACCAATGTCCACGCATTGCGTGCTTTATTCATTCAGTATCCTTGAGCACACTTGAGTTTTCTAATCCGTCCAATGCTATTTCCTATTTCGACGTGAAGATCGACTCAAGTAAAATGATTTGTCACCGCTCCGAAGAACTCGAAATCTCCGCGGGGATATACTAACGTCCTTTCCGCATCGGGAATTTATATCAATTAATATTATCGAATATGTAATATTCTATCCGCGATACTCCAGCAATACCTGACCGTTCGTCTAACAATACTAACTAATGTAGTTAGTACGGGCTCCTATGAAATGGCTGGCCAAGTCTCATGGAGCGTTTTGTGCAAAACTACGGTCAAAACCAAAGGGCGGTAGACTCGCGCGATGAGAATCGTGGTAACTTCTCTTTTTCGAGTTTATTTTCGGGCAACGCACTCTTTGCTCAAGAAAGATGTATATCGTCGTGCGCACGTAAAGATATCCTTAATTCGAAAACCTTTATTGACCTGTGTCTTCAGAGTCATTGCTTGACTTCGGATGCCGTTGAGATCCCAAATCCATGATTTCGTCTTTGCTACAGTACCGCATTTGCAAAATGTACCATAACATCCGGATACGTTTGTCGAGCTGTCAAGAAAACACCACTTTCAGTTTTTACCGTAGTATAATCTTCTTTTGTACCGAGAACGTTGAGTACCTACATTTCTTACGACTAACTTGCTAAATGCTTTGTTCAGCGGCTTTTATCAGCGCTTCACACGAGCTCGCTGCGAGCAGCACAATCGTACTGAGAAGTATTCCGTATATTGCTCAGTAACAATGTCGCCGTATTTAATTATAAATACAGATCAACGAGCGTTTGTCTCGTAAGCGCTATCTTACAACGGTGCTGTTTTCCTATGAAACGTAGCTAATTTTTCAAGTGACCCCAAATAGCAGAACGAACGTTCAAAAGATGAAAAGGACGAATCCTAAATTTATCTAATGTTGTAAAATCAAAATTTATTCACTATTTCAGTAAATAATTTTCAATTTCATTGTCTAGCATTGTTTCGCATCTTAAAGGAGTTTATAAAAATCCTGTCGCGATTAGTTCCGAAGAATCGAAAACTGGATCCGTCAGACTGCTATTTAGGGTTCCCAGTCAGCAACATGCACATACTCTTCTCGTACATGAGGTTGTACAGTGGTAATCGTCGTAGGATCGACGAGGGAAGACCTCTCGTGAAAGAATGAGCGAAGGATGCAGCGAGGAATCTACTTCCTCGTCGATTGTACCACGATTTATTAGACTCCCTCGCGGAGATTCGGTCGCTGTATGCGCGACACGTTTGAATTGCACCTCGAGACACATAGGAATTCGGCCGAGTTTGAGATTACTTACAGCTTGTAGCACACGTGTAAAAGTAATTAGCATCACAGTACGAAAAAACGAAGTAGTGGACATAGTAAGAGTTTGTACAAGTATAAGTCACGCGAGGCATACGATATCCGCCGTGATCCACGTGCCGAAGAGGGAGATCACACGTGAGGAAAACGGTTGCATATAGTTTTTGGCTATAGTTGAGTGAAAATGCGTATTATATACATACAACATATTATATATATTATGTATCGTCAATTGTTTTAGCGGTGTTGTAACTTTTTTTATATGTGTCTAGTCTCTTACCCCCTTGTTTTGGGCATGATGTAAAATTGAGAGATATATATTTTATATATATATATATATACATATACATATATATATATACGATTCGTACTTGTTCTCTATGTAAAACACGCAGCAGTGAAATAGCGAAATCCGCCGCGTTCGCGAAGCGTACGAAGCAGGTGTTTGATTTATTCTCGTTTGTTGTCGCAGAATCTGACTTTTTGCAACATAGCGAGCCATCCTTCATGGAAACGACAACGATCGAGGTGGATCCTGTCACACAGGAAAGGTACATACAAATTACAATCCTTTTTTTTTTCTTTTTTTTTTATATATATATATAATATCAACGGCAAGGTATGTCGACTATTCCTATGGTGATGAAGTTTTATTCGCTTCCGTCTTCTGATCACGATGCCGTTGGCTTCGAAGATCATTTAAGGATTTTTCACCGCGCTGTGCAACGATCACGGCGCGTCGAAAAATCGAAAAGCTAAAACGGATTGTCGCATGTAGACAAACGTAATTTCGAGAGTATCATTTCTTGCAGCGTAACGACCACGCGAACGGAAACGAGAACGATATCATCCGTGGGAGCTGGAGGCACGGACGACTTGCGAGAATCGATGCAGAAGATCATGGACACGTTCATGGCGGAGGAGAAGAAGGATCATTAGAAGAAAAATCGCAGTTTCCACACTTCGAGAGAAGAGAAGAGAAAAGAAGAAAAAATCGCCGACGGGGTCTCTCGACGTCGATTCCCTCGTCGATCCTTGGATCCTTCATCGGGGGAAGCATCTCGATGGATCTCGAGCTCGACTCGACGCGTCCTCGGGCGTCGAGCGACGGGTTTATGATCCACAATAGGATTTGGGGATGTGTGCGAACGTTCCCTCGGGGTGCTGCCTTCTCTTAAGCCACGCAAAAACATGCACGATGATTTATTATCACGCTCATGGCCTACGCTTCGAATTTGCTTGCCTTTCCGTTCCGCTCGGTTGCCTTACCTCTTTACGTTCGTCAAAATCTCGCGATCGATGATGATGATGATGATGATGATAATGACAATGTATCTGCGTATGTCGTTGCTAGTTCGACTAGCCGATCCGCGCTAGTCTTCACTATGCCAACCCGTCCATGTATATGCAACGTCTTTCTCGCGTTGTCCGAAGATATAATGCGAAATAGAAGGGAAAGAAAGTATCAGGCGGAGACGATGGGGAACAGCCGAAGTGGGGCAGAGGCGCGAAAAAGGCGAGAACCCGAAGAACAAGATAAGATCGAACGTGCGATCTGCCGATATCAGCGATCGCCTAGATTAATAAGATTCTCGCGAGAATAGCCCGTTTAAGCTTTAGGATGGTTATACATCTCTATCCGCGCAATATATCGCTTAATAGATCGGCAATACATATATGAATATATATTCTTCATTAACACTTTCGGCGATGGACACAATTGACGAAGTTTCCGGGAAACGGGAATAGGGGAATTTCTTGTTGTTACTCGACTCAAGTCGCGAGTTTAAGCACAATAAAAAGAAAAACGAGCCGTGAGAGGTGCCGGACTATCGTGCGCACCAGCCGTGTTGATTTGATTAACAGTGGGAAATGTTTTTATGCATCGGAACACATAATGTATAAATTTAACTTGTTTAAAGGATATTTCCTAACAGTTTTTAATTGTATATATGATCATTTCTTAGCATAACTTATATATAATATATATAAACATATATATATATATATATATAAATATATATAAATGTACTATGGACACGATTGTAATAATTATAAGACGCTAACAGGAGTATTTTATTTATATAGCGAGCCCCTGGATAAATGTTACATGCTCGTTAATTTGTAAGCTCGATAAGATTATACTGTCAACGTTGTGTCATCCACATGAACCAGTGTAAACTAAAATAGCAGCTAATGACAGGGCGACAATGTAGAAATTATGTTGTCTGAAATCCAGGCGATGCGAATTCGTTTTAATATCTAAGCCGATGTTAGCTTTCAGTGTACGACACAATTTTAATGACGCGCACAGGGAAGGATGGAGAAAATCATTATAATATATAAATATATTTAAAAGAAAGGCAAAATTTAAATAAGCTATTCTATTAATGTATAATATATTGAAAGATATAATGATTATGCTATCTGAAGTTTATAAATTATTATCTATAATGACTGTTATACTACGTTTAATAGACTTGCCTAGAGCCTATCTGACCTAAGGACCAAAGGCACAATCACACGCGCATCAGAATAAAATAATATGCTCCCATGTATTGTCGTAACATTGTATTCATTACTAATATCGCGAAGCTAGTGTCTCAATGATATCAATGATGTGGCGCGATTTATCTCACGTGCGAAGGAATATTTTGTACGCATCGTACTTCGGTTACATATGAAACACACCTATACGATATATTCTATGGGCAACGTAATTTGTATGTTTTGCAGCAACAACGTAATTTGTATATCGTTGTTTTACGCTACTGTATACACGATAAGAATGCATGTAATATCAGCGCCACTTCGTTGGAGCATTGACGTGCCAGTGCCGAGCCGATGCTTTATATCTCACATACTTTTGTACAAGTTAATTTTCGTGAACAACATAACACATCAAGCAATCAAGCATCTTTCCCCCTATGCTAATTACATGTCCTTCCTCAATACTATAATGGCATTAAGCTATCATTACAATGGCATTGCATGGTGTCAAGGTATCAAACAAACGAAAGAGACTATAATTTACTATATACTATTGTGTGATAGAACTATCAGCGGCATAATAAATAAAATGTTGCATCAGAATTACAATAGAAGTCCTTTGCAATGGAAAAATAAGGAGGGAAGAAGGGACATCCATCTCATCCTTTCATTTATATTTAGGCATGCAATAAATGACCGATCGATCGCCATCTATTTTTTTTTTCGTATTTTTTTCTTTCGTTTATATCGTTCTTATTGATATTAAATATTTCATGATTTAAAAAAAACTAGTGCATTCAGATATGAATTGAATAATTTTACGTAAGTATACATTCTTTATATTATATACTAGATATATTTTGGGTAGTTCCTAATCGATAAGTTACAAGGAAAAGATATGGGAAAGTATCATTTTTTCCATTTACATACGCAATTTTATTTAACATGAAAAAAGTCCAAATTTACAATCAAATTATCGCCACACTCAATTATAACTGTAATCAACTAAATAATATTTTCCAGATTCTGTCACAAAGACAAAAATGATACAAATAACTTGTACACTTTCGTTGTTGCTAATGATATTGTCGAAATGCAGTATATACACTGTAGCTCCCTTTTTACAACAAAGTATAATGCATTGAACGATTGCACGGAGATATACATAACAAAACGCACGTCCTGAGAATTATATCTGGCACGCGTCATTTGTCGTACTGAAGAGCTATATCACTACTAACAACGTGTGTTAACTGATCGAAGCTATAATAAAACAACATTAAGACAGAAAAATCATCGAGGGCTTGTCCCTCCTTACGCGTTTTTCAATTTATTAATTTAATTAGCAATTTACTAGATGTAGTAGTTCTAAAATCTCATCAAAATTTGTCTAATTGTATGTTACCTCGTTTCTCGATGGATAATTTGAATGTGAAACTTCAACATATAAAAAGAGTACTTACTGCAAGTTATACATAGTGATATTTCATTTTCTGCTTAAATAATGTATATGTGTATTTCATGAACTGGCAGGTAATACATGTACATAAAAATGACATATACAAAGAAAAAAAACGATCATACAAAGATGGTACACATACCGTTTACATACACGGACGCAGATTTAGCTAATCTGGCGTGTATGCAATATCTAATTTAATATGCTAAATATCATCTGTAATTTCGCTAGTTGAAAAGAATTCACGTTTCTATAAAAATTTATAAATGTCAAAACGACTACGCAGATTGGAATACGATGTTACCCATAAACTGACGATTTATTTATAGATACATACAGGGAGATGAGCTGTTAGACTCAAAGGGAAACTTTGACCTGGTATAATTGCATTCTGTGAAATGAATAGATGTCCCCATGCATTTTTTCGTGATGTATCACTTTTTATTATTACACTGCGGGTCATCAGATCTGTAAGGACGATATATCATATTATTGCACATATTAAAATGGGGGAAAAACAGTGAAAGGTCGAGCTTTTTAAATACTTTTTAAATTACATAAGTATAGAGAAGCTCTAGAGTAAAGCTAGAGAGTAAAAACAAGTTATAATTTAACACAAGAAAATGGAATATATACAAAATTTCAAAAACTTACATTGTCAACGTCATCTTCATCATCATCGCTAATTTCATCACCAAATTCAATGTCTTCATCGAATCCATCTTCGACGAAGGTTACAGTGTCATTGATACGCACTAAAAAGAGAAAATTTTACATCAGAAGAGATACAAAAGAAAACTACTTTAAATTTTTTGCTTAAAATTATAACTTATGAGAATATTTTCATTAAACATTAAACAAGCTTTATTAAAATTACACCTAAACTACCTCGCAATCTCTCGCACAGACATCTATGGCGGAATGACAGGGAATGCCACTTACCAGTTTCTGGGAACTCGCCGTAGGTCTTCAAGTTACGCGCTTCGTCAGACGTGTATTTAAGTATAACATCTGCCTTGGCGTCCTGATAGTCTCGCAGCCCGATCAGTATGATATCACCCTGATTAATCCACACCTTCTTCCGCAGCTTGCCACGAATGTGGCACAACCGTTTAACTCCGTCGAAGCACATGGCCTCTAGCCTACCGTTGCCCAGCATTTTTGTCACTTGGGCGTACTCTGAGCAAAACAAACACCGAGTAGGTCAACGAGGGCTTGTCCTCAAGCGAACGTCGCGTAGGTCGCGTAGGTCGCGTCGCAGATTTCTCACCTTGTCCATCTTCCTTGAACACCAGCTCTCTCTTCTCGGTCTCGTTCTCGTTCTTTCCTCTTCTCCTGTTTTTACCTCCCTTTCCTGCAAACGGAGGGTATGGCTTGCATGATTAAGCTTCTAGGGGGGACGCGCGCGGGGGTGAGGCCACGAGACTTCAGGGCTCGCCTCGAGGGCGAACTTGACGTTGTCGCAAAATTAGGTTAGCTAACTTAACCACATCGGTAGGACGAATCGCGACGCGGGGGAAAACCGTGTGGAGTCGAGGTGGAAAGGCGCACGCGGAACCTCGGTCGCACTTACCCTTATTCTTTGGCATGATGCTCTAGCACGGCGCTCTCGGACGACGAAAATACAAATAACACGACGAGAAGCGACGAGGCGCTGCGACGCATCAGAAGAGAGATCCTCGTTGTGACGACAGTGGTCGACTAACCTAAATCAACCTAAACGGGACGGCCTCCCTTCCATTTTCCGGATGCTAAATAATCCTCGCGATTTTCGATTGACGGGTCGATGGGAGAAAACGTGCGCGCGATTAGAAAAAGTTTACTGAAAATTTCGGTCTAACAACGAGGTTGACTCGCGCACTTCCTGTCTGTGATTCGCGGATGCGCGTCACATCCGCGTGATTTGAAAATGGGGAGCAGTTCTTTGTGACCGCCCTCTGTTACATTTTATATTATATTGTGCTAATGGATTAGATGTTGAAGGGAGAAAATGGAAGAATGAAAAGATTAGATACGAAATTCGGGAAAAATTTCGTTAGGAAATTTTCTCTCAAATTGTATTCCAAATAGCGATATTTAAATACTGCACGTAGTTGCTATAAAATTTCCTTGTCTATTTCTATTAATTATTACTACTAACTATTATTAATTAATTAATTATTATTGACTATTATAATTAACTCTAATCTCGATTTAATTTGCACTTTAATTTTTAATTTTAAGAATTAAATTAACTCGAAGTTAAAATTAATTAATCGGCGTTAGTGAAAACGCGTTCGACGCCGCTGATGTGTAATTTCAATTAATGTAGATTATAATAAGCGAAACATAAATATTAATAGGCTATCGAAATCCAGTCTGACTATAAAAATGGCATCTCCTCTAATTGATTATGATGTTGATTAACTTTAGTCCCGGTACTTAACTTACTTTTCATCTTTTTCTACTTCTAGGAATTAGAAAGTCAATTTACATTGGCAAAAATGGACGTGACTCGCTCTAATTAACTCGGAGCTCCTGTTCATCATCCTTCGAATTTAGAAATCGCCGCTCGGGCGCAATTTAGGAAAAAATCACCGTGCAAATTTCAGGATCAATATATAAATTTGCCTCGCCTCGCATTTGTATGCGGATTATTGCAAATTGCTTTTCATTATTATACCTTTTCTTAAGTTTAATGATAGACAATAGATACATTCTTTGTAACTGCTCTGCACTGCGCCTCCTGCACTTAAAACGAGACGAAATTGGAGAGAAAAAGAGGAAAGACGATTGATAAGTACGGAAAACACAACTGAGTGCAGATGCAAAACAAACCTAATACATTTTTTTATTCGACGACTGAAAATCGAGTTAATTAAGGGAGCTGTTAAATTAAACCTTTCATGGCCGAGAACGCTCGTGTTTCGCATTGTTAAATAAATACAATAGGAAGAGGTTTACTTATATGTTTAATTATACGCGTTTTCGCTCCATTGGCAAACCTAACCAATAATAAGCAAACACTCCGAGTTGTAATCGAATGACGTGCTATGTTGTCCAGAGTGACAATTAATGTTATTAGAAGATCCCTGCGCAACAATGCTCGCACGCTTTGTTGCCAACCACGAGATCCTTTGCAATCGAATTCCTTGTTACGCAACGACGGTGCAAAACCACTCAGTGTAGAAAATCATTATAACTTGTATGTAGCGAAGAGATTCAAGTCCAGGAAGAAGGCTGCTGACATTGTAATTGATATAATTTATTTAACTTCTTAATTCTATTTAGTTTTGTTTTTTTAAATTAATATTATTAATTTACTTTCTCTTCCCGCTTTTACGTTTGTTCGTCCCTCCGACGAGCCTTCGAACACAGATGAATGTATTATTTTTGGAACGTATTGCAGAAGAAGGATAGGGATGAAGATTCCGATGAGGAGGAGGATAACTATGAGGTAGAAGCTCCTGTAGGTTCGAAAGTGGCCAAAGTGAGGGTATCTTCTTTGCGATTGGATGCCATTTCTAAGGTTGGATTTGGACTGTCTCGCAGGTATGCCTAATTTTATTTTGGATAATGTTTTATGCATGTGTAGCTTTACATTATAATTCATAAGTCGTTTTATTTATTTCATATTTTTATCTTCAGTAAAGTCGAGGAAGCTTTTTACGCAAGCAAGTTTCGTATTAATGGGAAGAAAGTGCTAAAAAAATCTAAAGAGGTAAAACTTTATTATTTTTGCAATAAAGCTAAGATGATCCCTTGAAAATCTCGATATAAAAAGATTATCGTTATTTCTGTATTTCACTCAACTACATGAAATAATTTGATAACAGGTGGAAATAGGAGATGAAATTGATATGATTTTACATCAAAACTTGGATAATCCTAAACTACTAGTTATAAATAGAATTGTGATATTATCAATGGAGCTTGTAAGCAATGGTGTACAAATCAAATTATCTAAGGATAAAAATTTACTAATTGAAGATTATGAGGATTCCTATTTGAGATCGTAAGTTTGTATAGCTCAAGTTTTCAATAATAAAATTGTATGTACTGTATATAATAAGAATATTGTTACATCTATATAATTGTAATACTTAATAAAATTACTCTTGACTTATTAATACATATATATATAAACTTATTTATACATATATATATATATATATATATACACATATATTTAAGAGATGACGCGTGCTAACGCAAATTAGATTAATAACAGAAAGGTCCCGAGTTCAAATCCTGTCCCTCCATTCCACAATTTTCAGCGAAAGGTCACAGAGGATCTTTATTTGTAAGTTGACATTAGGGATTGAAATAATCCTACTTGCCCATCTTGCACTAATATTATATTAAGTTATGTGTTTAAAATTTATTTAGTAATAAGAAATACACAAAATTATGAAGTTTGCTACTACATGTTAATTTATTCTGTGATCTCTTTTACTTTATTAGGAAATGGCTCCTGAATTGCTCCTATTTCTTGCAAGAGGTCTTGTTTAGATTCAAAGTATTCTTTGTACCACATAATATGTCGAATTTTTTCTTCAACTGTCAAGTATGGATTCTTGGAAAGTCCAACGCACACTAATTCCATGAAATGACGTATTGGTCCAGATTTAGGGCACCATCCCTTCAAATGACGTTCCATGAAGACATGTTCTGAGAAATGAACATGGGTTTCTTCTTCAATTCCTGAAATATAAGGAATATAAAAGAAATTATTAAATTTTATTTTTCCAGAAAAAAATATAATAATAAACAGCATGTTACGTAGAAACCTTGCTCATTATCGATAGGAAATTTCCACAATTTGCCTTGCTCCGTCCAAAGAATATGTTCTTGAAAAACATTAGCAGGTGAATAAGTCGTCAAGGCTTTTAACTCTCTCTGTTCTAATGCCGCCCATGTTTTCAGTTCCGGTATGTTTGACGAAATAGTTTTCATGTTTTCAAAAATGGGACTAGGTTTTCCATTCCATAAATCGATAAAGCTATTATACAATAATTAATTAAAAATTGAAGCATATGAAAATATAAATATTTAAATATGTTATAATAAATATCTAAATATGTTATATATGATTATGAGTATTTAAATTTAATTTCTATTATGTAATAATAATTGATATTTTTTACATTACCTGGTATATCTTTTTTTATCTTGTTCTTCAATGCTATTTAATAACTGTCTTGATATACTATCTTCTTTAACTACTTTTACTGGTTGTTTCTTAAATTTGTCCGGTAAGATTTGTGTTATAGATTCTCTTTTCGAACGTTTATCTTGGGAACTTTCTTGTATGTTATCTTTAACTGCTTTCACTGGTTGGTTATTATATTCGTCCAGCAAATCTCTTATTACAGATTTCTTTTCTGATTTGTTTTGGAAATCTTCTTGTATGTTATCTTCAACTACTTTCACTTGTTGCTTATTATATTCATCCAGCAAATTGTTTATTACAGATTCCTTTTTTGAATATTTGTTTTGGAAATTTTCTTGTATGTTGTCTTCAGCTACCTTTACTTGTTGCTTATTATATTCATCC
>VBVR01001796.1:1614-27132 GCA_011638315.1 Tetramorium parvispinum | reverse complement strand
CGGTTTCGCCCGCTCTACCTGCTCACGAGAGTTGTCGCGCCAATTACAGGACACCCTGTATATACAAATCATATTATAAAATAAATTCAATGTTTCATTATTGATATAATAAAATTAATAAACAATTCAGGGTTTTATATTTTCCTAAAAGTAAGTAAAAAGCTTGAGCTTTTCTTTAAAAGATTATTTATTTATTAGTATAAAGTATTAGGATAGAAGGTATTTATTTTCTTTAATACACAATATATTCAACATAAATTAACATTGTATTTTGTCAATCGTATTTCTGTCAACTTAATAAAGATCTGTTCGATTGACAATAAATTTTTCACTTTGCTTATTTTATCGCGCAGAATAAAGCAACGTAAAGTAGGATACTGCCACATTCACGAGCTGAAAAAGACATATTATGCTGCATAAATAAACATTAAAGTTTGAGCTTTCCATTGTTAAAGAATCCTTAGTTTTACCGTAGCGAAACCTTCTAAAGATGCAACATAAATGCCGCCACATGTTAAACCGATATTTATTGTTCCCTTTTGCATTATAAATAATAATAGTTTTTGTGTACGTAACGGTGCTGCATACCACAGTCCGTTATAACTGTAATTAAAATTTCTTTAATTAAAAAAATAAAATTAATTGTAGAGTAGTAAAAGAATTATTGACGTACAAATTTTACGATAATTAATGCTAAATTATCTACGTATTTGAAAATATCGAAAGAATGTACATGGTAACAGTTTAAACTAATTCGAAAGAATAAGTGTATAGATATATGTATAGATATATGCATATATAGATGTATAGTTTTTATAAATATAGCTCTTTTTAAAAGTATTGCAAAGTACAATACTTACGTTGCTTTGAACAGCTTTAGACCATGATTTAATAATTCTTGTCCACCATAATTAGCAACAAACATATAATTGAAATGTAGGAGAATCAATACAGCGACCATAAATGCCTGGCCGGTATTTTTTGTTAACGTTATTGATTGAAGGAACTACGATGTGTGATGCTATATAAAAATGTGCTCCGCAATTAACTAAACTAGAAGACGATGTTACTTACTTGAAAGAGATTGAAACTTAAAGAACTGATGCCAATTATTATTACGATAGAGAATAATGTTGTAAAACTGGATGTCAAAAGTTCAGCAAACCTTTAACGAAGTTTACATTGGAACTATTGCATTAGAAATATAAAGTAAATTTCAAAATATATATTCGGATATAATAACTATTATAATCTCACATGATTAAATATAATTTTGTAAAAAAACATATAATAATATTATATTTTAATCATTTAATATTAATAACAGCTACTTATATTTTTAAGTTTTACAAAGATATAAAGAGATAAATTTGATGTTATATTAAAATAAATAGTAAGTACGAATATTTCAGATTTATTTTATAAAATTTTTGAATATATTTGATTTTATGTTTTAAATTAATTTGAACTTTAGATTGCGTTTAGTGCAAGAATACATCGATAATACGATAATAATTTAGTATTAAACGTGCAATTTTACAATGGTTTTGCAATCAATTAATTACTTTTAATAAATAAGAAATGTCTTCAAAAAGAGACTCCACTGAAAGTCTTATTACAAAAATATAAAAATACTGACTTGCTCGCCCTCTGATGCATAACAACTGCATGTACAATCCTCCGATAAATGAGATATTCTCTTTTACGACTAGGAATCATTAGTGCATTCTTCTTGATCGCATTTTCTATTCGACAACTACATAAACTTATCTAAGTATATTTTAAATAAAACAAATGCTCAAATAAATATGTTTCAAGTTACCTTGCAATTTTAAACAGTGCACATGCATGTAGGATACATATCATAATTGTCGCACTGGTACCACACAATGCGGACGTTCCTACAGTGTAGGCTAATCCCTCATGTAACGCAATAGCGTAAAAATATTTCTCCTGATTGACAAAATATTCTGTGACCACCAAAAGATGACAAGGCCGTGTTTCATTCAATGGTAAGATAGAGTCAAGAATTATCGGCAATAATTGAACTATTCCGCCAAATAGTAAGCCGATATAGCAATATACTAACAATGAGAAATGTTAAATCTAATTTGAGCTGAATTATTTAAAAAATTGTACAAGGTTATATTCTTTCTCTTTGTCAGTAAAAAAAAAAAGATTATTGGAGGTAATATATAATATGTACTACTACAAAATCATAGTTATTTATAGTCTTACTTATTAGAATTATTGTGAATAGTTTTGCGTTGTAAGCGTATTTTTCTATAATATTAATTTCAAACTTATCCTTCAACGAATTCCAATCATCTTGGATTTGCTCCAGTAGTCGCTTCAACTGTTTATTCCATATTTTTTCTTAATAGTTAGAATGCAATTTATTCTATGTCAATATTACAACGAAATGTTTAAATAAACGACTTGTCTACTTAGACTTACGTTATTCGCCTGAATGATAAAAAGGCAATATTTTATCGTGTCGACAAGAATAGGAAGGACGAATGAGAGAATTTGAAAGAAGAGATTTATACTGTATTGCTTTGTAATGAATGCCAGTAACTAGAAACAACATGTAGAATATATGTTACTATAAATTGTTTCTACCACCCAAATACCATCAAAATAGGTTTTACATATTTAAGATAAACTGCATTTTATCTTACGATAAAAGGTAATATAAGTTTATTTATAATTAAAAAATTATAAAAATTACTGTTATATTATTACTATGATAACTAATTGTTTTATAAAGAAATATACGAAGAGACATTGGTAACAAAAAGCGATTAAAAAATTATTATTAATTTAAGTGTTTAAGAAATATCGATAATTAATCGCTTCTACACAAATCGTATAAACGTGATTTGATATACCTGAACGAGCATAAAGGTCACAAGAATACTGATAAATAACACTTGCTGCAGTTGTGAAAGATATGATTGTTGATAGGGCCATAAGCCCACCGTCTTAAGAATTATTTGATTGATTTTGTAATAGCGTTCGATCGTGTGCATTTTGCACGGAAATTGTGATAGAACTGTGGAACACGCGCGCGAACTTTACATTGTCAGTTTATTTCTCACGAAAGCCTCTGTGAATTTTAAATGATCGATATCCTTGCGCGATGTGAGCAATCATAAAAAATGGTTATTCTTCTAATAGTGGAATAATGAATTCATATTTTAAATAAAAGCGAATTAGTTTGAATTACTCCAATTTGTAATCAAAAGTAATATTTCTTTAACACATAAGATAAAGACTATTTTTGCGCAAACGCAGTCATGACTTTTTCATCTTGGCAATGGAAAAAGTTTCAGTTTCTTACAATGCTCTGTAGGATGCGTTTCTCATTTTGCATCAAATTATACAGTGTAGTGCAACACATTACATATCATATGTAATATGGAAGTATTATAATATGGAAGTAATATGGAAGTACATTAACTATTATACGCATGTAATATCCAGTATATACCTATGTATTTATATACAGGTACTTAACATTACCACTGTGAATATCTCCATTATTTTTAGAGACATGAAAATATCGCGAAAGTTATCCGATATCAAGAGGATCATAATATTTTTTTCTATGAATGGAAGCATTTCGGAGATTTTAAAGTTATCTTTAATTTTTTAAATGGCATATACTATACTTTCTCAGCATTACAATTAGTGTAATAGCGATTTCAACGTGCGACCTATAAAAAATGTAATATAATAATAATAATATATAAGGTCATTCGGCACTCTCTAAATAAAAACAAAATTAAATTAGATTAATAATAATAAGGCATCGATAATTGAAAGGTAAAATTTTAATGATATCTCCTTAATTCGTGTCCTTCTTTGCTTTTTAATATTGTGAAAACAGCACATAAATAGTAAAATTCAATAAGAAGATATTCAAGATGATAATCTTATGTGCCTTATATGTATAGGACGTCCATTATGTTAATATTGCATATATGCAAAAATCTATATAAATTTCTGGTAAATATTCACTAAAAGTTACCCCTTCCGAAGATCAATGATCTTGACACATATTATCAAGATTATCCTCCTGCGTAACCTTTAAAAGGTTTTAGCCGTTGCACGTTTCGCTACATTTTTATATATTTCTGACATAATGCTAAAGAATTTGTCCATGCGTTCATAATGCAAGAAACGCCGTTTAAAATTTATAATTATAGATCCGTTTCTTTACGAATTGTTTATAAAATAGACATATCAATTGTTGATACAAATATGAAATTATGATATAACTATTCCTTAGGAAAAAACTGTTTCCTCTTTACGGAATTTTACATACATTCATGTTTTACTCACCGCAAAAATACATGCATCATTCAATTTGATAACAGCTTCTTGTACTTACCTGAAAATAAAGAGAAACAATACGTTATTAATAATAATTAAATAATTAATTATGACTATTATACAACGTTATCACGAAATAATCGTAAGAATATTATATAACTATATAATAAATGTTATAAAATTTTGTGAAGTTTCCTCGTGAAATATAAACTTTTGAATATCCTTCTCTTTTATTATAAATTTATTACAAATTTTTATATATTTTATTTCGAGATCTCAGAAATGTTATAATTAATAAATATGTTTAAAAAAATTATTTTATTCTTATAATGTGAAAGCGTGAGAACAATATTGTGTGATATTAATAAATGTTACTTTCTTTTGTCGTCTTTTTATTTTTGAAATAAATAAAGATGTGAATTATTTCAATTACTTGAGCCTAAGTAATGCATGATGATGTCGTTTATATGTATATAGTTTATATGTAGTTAATTGTTCCTGTTGAAATGAATTAGACTTTATCTCATAATCTTCATTAGAATTTTTACTCACAATTCTTGAGTATTCCAATTAACTTCTTATAAATCGAGCCATACAGAACGAAGATATGAAGATGAACTAGGATATATCCTTTATTAATATAATAATTTTGCAGTCTCCAAATTAATTATAATATACAATATTGTAAGAGATATGCCGCGTAGCGCTCTGTGTGGAAGCAACAATTTCGTAGTTAATGAGTGTCAAATAAAATCTCTCATATCACATACGGATTTTTAAATTCGTAATTAATCTGCATAAACTAAGAGTAAGAGACTATGATAAAAATCTTCTTAATCCTTTTAGATAGGGATCGTGTTTGCTAACAATCGCATCATGTGAAACACTTATTGTTATAAATATTCCTAAGAAAATAAACCAAATCTTTAGAATAAGGGTTGTAGATTCATTCAAGATTATGCCAACGCTAATTTTGATTGCTACATCTTTTTTTATATTTTTCACCTTTTTTTAATAATAATGAATTTATAATCTTATAAATATTTTGCACCAGACACATTGTAAGTTTCGACGAGTGAGTGTATAGTCTCAATAATCGAATATGTATTGTTAGTTTTATGTGCTTTATTGCATATTTACATGTTTTATTACATACTTAAAGTAATCTGTTTGATCAGCTTTCATCATATTTTTCGATAAATTTATTGATTCAATATCGTTTTACAGAATCTTGTTTAATTTACCTGGGAATACCAGGGCAGACAGATAGAACGTTGTTAAGTATATTTGTAACAATTGTTGTAGATCTTGTGTATCATTCCCATTTTATCATTATCCTTTCCTTTATTACCACTATTTTCTTAACAATTTTACATTTAGTTTACATAACTATAGGTAATAAAATTACATGATAAAATTATGTTACAATTTCATAATTTTTATTAAAACTGGTGATATGTGACAATTAAATCTGCTTGTAATTTATAACGTTCCGTAGACTATAACACGCTTAAGAAGCTTGAAACAGTTTATTTTGTCAATTAATACAATTACATAATGGTTCTACTTGACGACTAATTTCTCTTCATTTTCTCGTCATTTATGTGTAGTCTGTATTACTGTGAAATATGATACTGCTGAAGTAACAAAATGTAATGAAAGTTCTTTATATTATTAATAGTAATTGAGCATTGGTTTAAACGCAACCATTTTAACATAAATCGTTTAAACCACTATGTAAAGTATCCCGTAAACATTTAGCCAAACATTATATTCTAAAATTGAAGACAAACAAACAAAATTTAATAAATATATTCGAAAACCAACAATTAATGCGATTGATCAGTTTCAAGATATTTAAAATTATTTTTATATTAATTAAAATATATAAAAAAATGTAGTTGCTACTGAAATATATTTAGTACTGAGGATACTTAAGAACTGAGGTCCTCTAACAGCTTGATTTCTTAAACATCTTATATTCAGAACGCTGGACTGATAGTAGCGATCCAATTTCCTGACTTCTTCGTTTATCAGATATCAATCTCATTGATTTTTATCCACCGTCTTAAAACTTTAGTTTATGCATGGAGGAACTATACAAAATATTGAAAAACTTTGGAAGGAGAATCAGCAAAGGGATATAATCGTTTTATATCATACAAAACTCTCTTACTATTCTCCATTGAGTTCGACAGTACCCGAGAAACCGCGGGGAAACATATAACGCCACTGAAGATATTCATTTTGAACACTTCTTGTAACTTATGTGAGTTTGATGCTAAATTACAGTTATATTGAGTTATATGTTCACAAGTTTAAACCAGTGCAATTTGTTTATGTTTGATTTTCAGACATTCTATTTATACCATTCTTATTTGATTTTATTCCTAGAATATAATAATAATGAATTGGTCGAATATTTTTAGATACTATATACATATGTGATTAAAATAATATCATTTATGAAAAATTAAAAACATTTATAAGTATTTTTGAAATATTTCTTACCGTAGCAAAACCTTCATAAGATGGTTCGAAAATATCACCAATTTTTAGTCTAAAATCTTTCATAGATTTTAATAGAAGTAATAGCAATTTTTGAACTGATAGCGGGGCTATGTACCACGATGTATCATATCTATGAATTTAGAAAAATTATATTCTAAGCCTGTAATAAAGTTTGTACTTTCTTTTATTACTCACATATTCAATTTCAAATAAAATTTTCTTTATTTTAAATAATTTTAATTAAACAATTACGAACTGATACAGATTTCAGTTAAAAACAATTAGCTATTAATATTGAATAAGAATTACATAATTTTTAACCAACAATAAATGGTAACGTTGATTAAGGCAGAAAAATGCACTTTTTAGCAAATCGGAAGTTTTAAATAATAAATAAATTTATTGTTTGCATTTTATTACAATGCATTCTTGATACACGTATTTAATAAAATCTAGTATATAATTAATAATATTATATAATAATATTATTAATAATATTATATAATAATAATTACTGTTATGTTGTTAAATACGTTAAAAAATGTCAAAGGTTGATTTAACAAAATTATATAGAGGTACAATATGTGTTTTGAAAATTTTTATTTTAAACATAAAGGTATTCTTTTCTTATAAAATTCTGAATGCATGCATGGAAAATTTACAGTGAGATAATAATCTGTAACTTAATAAGTTAATAATGTTCATAATGTGTAAAGTTAATAAATATTATAGTGATACGATAGATTATATATAGTTTATTTATATTAAACGATGTGTATTATATTCAAAATAAATTGAATAAGTAAATAGATGAATATTTAAAGAAAATATGGATCTCTTGTTGTTTTTAGTGTAGTTATAAATGAAAGTTCAGTTAATTTAAATTGATTATCAATTTAATTATGTGATGATATTATTCTAGCTTTAGGTTTGGCGGTCTAATGTCCATTAATCTAGCGACATATAGTATTTCGTGAAAATGGTACATAAACTCATGCGACAGTTATTAGGTACAAAAATCTAGCCCATCCGTCTTAGTATTTCTTATATCATTTTGATTGTATAACACGGCGATATTAACATATTTGAGTTTAAAAAACATTGCCCTAAAATAAAACTTCATTCTCAAAGATAAAATGGGATGACCACTTATGATGGAACCTCTTGTCTAAACTTTAGTTACTATTAATAAAATTTATGTTTATATGTATACATATATGCAGAGAAAATGTATATCATGGCAAAGTGTAAATTAAAAAAAAAACAAGTGATTATAAGATAATAATTGACAAAAATGGATCTAGCTCCAATAAACTTGACTTTGATACATGCTGTAAATGTTACTGTCCTGAGTATCCTCAAAGTATGCCAAGGTCAATTTAATTAGAGTTGGATCCGTTTTTGTCAACTGTTACCTTCTAAAGATAAAAATCATAAATACACTGTTAAAACGAATGTTTGAATATCACACACTTCTGGCGTGTGATACGTGTCTCCCGCGTTAAGACGTCTGTGAGTGTGTGAATTTTTTAAAAAGTGTGTGATATTCATTCATTCACACACATTCAATTTAACAGTGTAGAAAAGATGTATCATAAGTATCATGAGCTCCCGTATTATCTTCACTGTGTTTAAAATTAATCTAAATATTCTGAGAAGAGACTGTCGATTAAATAAAAAGTAAGTACCTTATTCTAAACTTAACTGACTGGCATAGCACTTTTAAAAGTTTATAAAAGATTATTTCTAGTTACTCAATTTATTAACGAAAACGAGCTGATTTCTTATCTTGTAAAAGCTTTGTAACGGACGAAAAACAGTTATGTTCATTTATTTCACAGTCTCTTATCTAATTGTGGCTAGTACAATAAGTAGACAGAATATTTGTGGTGTTAAGTATTTGTGGTGAGTTACCGTTACATAGATCTTATGTGTATCAATTTATACAGTTATTCCTATATTACCATACTTTCCCATATTACCACAATTTCTTCTATAATTTACATTTTATTTGTGTATTCATTTGAGATTTAATTATAGCTATCATGGTATTAATATTAATATCTAAAAACTTATAATTTTATTCGGGAAACGCAAAATCAGATGCTTCTCCTGGGCGTCAAAATTCCAAGTAATGACATATAAGTTCCTAGTTGCTGCATGTTTAATTTTTATATAATATAATATGCTATTTATATTTAAGCAAATATTTATTTAAGCAATAATTATGTATCTACAAATCTTTAATTATCTTTTGTAATCAATATGTGTGCGAGTAAGTTCCACTACCTTGAAATTTCTGTAGCCAATTGAATTTTTTTATGTATTATTTCATCGTCACAGTATATATTACAGTAAAGTATGATATTGCTGTAGTTATAAGCTAGAAAAAATTTTAATCTTTATGTTGAATTATTAAGTTTTATATATAATATTACATAAGTATTTTTAAAAATATGCGTTAAATGCAATAAATTAATTAAATTCTTCTCTCTCGAAAAGAAAAATGATAAGATAAATCTTTTTCCTAGAAAATTAATTTACTGTACAGTATAAAGTATCTATTACCGTAGAAAAACCCTCTAGAGATGTTATATAAATACCACCAATTATTAGGGTGTGAGACTTCAAAGAATTTTGCATCACAAATAAAAGTAATTTCTGTATTGATAATGGAGCTAAATACCACATTGTATTATATCTAAAAA
This sequence comes from Tetramorium parvispinum, assembly GCA_011638315.1. Classification (NCBI taxonomy): domain Eukaryota; kingdom Metazoa; phylum Arthropoda; class Insecta; order Hymenoptera; family Formicidae; genus Tetramorium; species Tetramorium parvispinum. The sequence continues at coordinate 17,575 of VBVR01001796.1, read as the reverse complement.
TTTATAAAAGTATTAGTTTTAATTAGTTATTTGTAAAAAAAACTATTTTCTTTAAAAGTGTTTATACTTGCATTTTTTAATACTATATAAAAAACTTACATTTATTTATTTATTTAAATTATATATAATTTTTACTATATAATGAGTTTACAAGTATGTAATGATTCAAACTTAAAATAATTTATAACTAAATATTTGTATAAATATTATTCTAACATAATCATATATCTTTAAACACTTTGAATTAACCATTAAGAAAAAAACGAATTATTTAATCACATTATTTTCACTGATTGTGAGATAAATTCATGAATCTAGGCCGATTTTTATAGCCTTCTGATTCGGCATAATGGATACACTATAATAGCTGTCAAATACAGAATATTGCTATCTTCATCTAATTTAACTTTTTCTATTATTGATTATTTATGGAAGGTATAATTATTTAGAAATTGATAAAGAAAATATCTTACGATATGTGGGCATAGAATTTGTTAAAGAAATCAATTTGTTTTGTCCATTCATCATTAAAGTTGAATCTTTGTGTAATAAATATACTTACGTGGCATTAAATATTTCTGCGCTATGATCGATAATTAACTGTCCAACATAATTAGGTACAAACATGATTGTAAATTGAATTACTATAAAAGCGCAGCACGTTATTATTTCGGAAAACTCGTTTGACACTGTTAATACATTAAGCAGCTATAATATAAAATATAATATAAAGAGATATAAAAATACATGATATTAATATTTGTTTTTCAATATATAAGTTCAATATGAATTCATAACTATAGAAATTGAATTAAATGTAAGATGCAAAATATATTACATACACAAGCATATTACTTACTCGAAAAAGATTGCAACTGAAAGACATTACACTAAGTATCACTATAATGAAAATCCATTTGTTCATAACATTAATATAAAATGTAGAAAACCTTCAATAGTGAAGAAAAATTTAATTTATAGTTTTAAATCAAACATATCAAGGCCATGTAGAATTTGCATTTTTTAAATTAAGATTAATGTGTGTTATATATAGCTGGAAGAAAGTAAGTTAAAAGAGTTAAAAGTTAAATTTAAATAAGAACTAACTGAATAGATTTTCTATGAATATGAACAGCACGATTAATCTTCTGATACATCACATGCACTTTTGTACAAGCAGGCATTTGAAGTGTATATTTAGTCACTGTACTTTCGATCAAGTTACTGCAAAAAATTTTTATATAAACAATTCAAAATAGATTTTTTTTAATTAAAAGATATGCACTCACCTAGCAATTTTATAAGTTGCGCAACTATGTCTTAAAAATACCATTGTTAATGTTCCTGTTGCAAGTAGTGTAAGAAATCCAGTTACCACTATTGTGATTTCATATATGAAATAAATATAAAAATATTGTTGCTCATCAATAAAAAATTCAAAATCTAGCTTTATTTTACGTGGCCGAGATTCATTTATCGGTGCAATAGCATCAAAAATAATTGGCATTAATTCGATAATAATCGCAGAAAATACAGCAAGGGCGACAAGAACTGGAAACGTTAAAAAAAAACAAAGCAGTATATTACTTAATTTATTAAAGGTAAACAATTTCAAACAGAGAGGTATAAAAATTATATGTGTAATTTATCTTATAATTTACTTACAACTCAGAAATAATGAAAATAGACGATTTTCTGTAGCATATTTCTCCAATATTGCAATTTCACTATTATTTTCGACTGTGTTCCAGTCCAATTTAATTTGTTCGAACAAATATTTTATCTATCGTTTAAACAATTGTTTCATAAATTTCTCTTACTAGCAAGAATTAAAATTCTCAGATAAAAGGATTCCGCCATAAAAATAAAATTACAAGAAATACTCACTTCTTTAAAATTAAAATAATAGGAATTATAAAGCGTAATATATAACATGGTAATAAAAATAAATGAAAATTCTTTAAAAATAAATTCCAAGTTGCATGTCGTCGTTAAAAAAGTCATGAGCTGTAACGCATAAATAGGTAAATGTAATGATAATATACCGAATCTAAATTGGACAAAGAATCACCCCAAAAAGGCGCGTATAAGAAGAAAATGATCGAAAAATTACCTGAAACAAAAGACTGAAATAATATGTGCCAAGGAAGAACACTGTTTGCACTTGCGTAACGATCGATGTTTGATAAGGCCACAAACCAACCACTGTCAACATAATCCGATAAATGTTATAATAACGTTCGCCAGAAAAGACCATTCTGCGTAGTGAACGATATACGTTTGCGGATGGAAATATCGCGGATATTCTGAATAATACTCTATTATTGGGTATTCTGAATATTACTTTATTTTCTGTAAAATTTTTCTTGCAGGCGATAAAACATAGTGAGACCATGTAATTTAATAAATTTCTGTAATTACGTAATGAGAACGAAAAGTGCTATAATTCCGGTAACTACGTGAAATAATGATATGCTACATGAAAAACGGTTATGCTTGCGGCAATTGTTGATGTTAGAAGAAATATATATGTCTCCTTCTGTTTTGTGGTTTAGAACGGCGCAGTTCAACGTAGTTCAGCGAGAGCTCAGTTCATAGTGCGACATACTCCAGCGAACAAACAAATTCTCTTTTAAATTAATTAAAAATACTTTTCAATGTAAAATATAAGATATCTAGCTTTTCAAAAACATTTTTTTTTTTTAAGTGGAGATTTAAGTGATGTGCATTATATCCATATATATGCATATATTTTATTGGTTTTTTGTAAGTATTAATTATTTTGCATGGCATGAAAGATTTAAAAAATACTATATATTTTTTCTAAAGCCTCACTTTCAAGTAAGATAATATAGATAGTAATCCAGTAGCATAAAATTTTTAAAGAATAATGCACATATATAATATAATAATATGTATACATATATAAAAAAAGGTCCATATTTTATTACTATGTATGAACTTCTAAATTTCTTGATTTAATTAATTTAATTTTAAAAACATAGTAACTTCTGCTTTTATAATATCGTTATTTTTAAATGTAACTTAGAGATGCAAAAGCTACATAGAAAAGAGCCGTAAGTGCAAGTAAAACTTTATTACCTTTAAAATTAAAAACTAGCATTTTATAATATAATTTTACTCGTGCCATTTAGAAAATCATTGATAAAAGGTTTAACAAGATACTGCTTGAAGTGCTGTAAACAATCATGACATTAAGTACTGATTACATAAGATATAATATTATTCATAATTTCATACTTCCGCAATTTTTTAATGCATACTACTATTGTAACGTTGTAAGTGCATGGTATGCATCTTAACGATGTTACATTGTTATTGTAGAGAATAAAGTACTGTTAAGTAGGACAACGACGTGGTGGACAGCTATAATGAAATTGCTTATATATTTCTAATTTTTCAAAGAGAAGCAAAATTAATTCTAATTTAATAAATTAAATTAATAATTTAGATTTTGCAAATTAAAAAAATCAAACTTTCTATTAAAATATTTGCATAATTTTTGTTTTGTCAAATAATTTTCATTTTCTTAATGCTTAAGCTATACATATTACCGTAGCAAAACCTTCCAATGATGCCACAAACATATCACAGATAACTGCTCTCAAACTTTTTATCGTTCGATGCATTAAAAATAGTAATATTTTTTGCGATGACACTGGAGCAATGTACCATACTACATTACATCTGACAAATTCAAATGATAAATTGTATATATTGTATATAAAGATTATATATAAAATTTGTTTGTTGTTGATCTTGTATTTTTTTATATAGAATTTAACAAAATTGAGAAAGAACAATTATGATATATAACAGGGTAAACATATGTAATCGCCCAGCACTAAATATTATTATTCGTAATTCTCGAGAATTTTTCTTTCATTTAAGACTTATATAATTACAGACAAAAATATCAATCACTTTTCAATTGAGACCGATTTGAATTTAGATAGGCAATATTACATGCGTTTATTCTACAACAACAAATGCAATATTTCAGTTGTGTGTTTTCGTGCGTTTTTAACTTTGTTTTAATTCATTTGTATATTTTTAATTCAAAATTTACATTTTCAATATTTTCATTTTTATATGCAATTAAACCGTGTTTATATTGTGCTTTTTGTATGCCTTTAAGTTGGAGTTCAGTCTAGAATTTACAACTAAATTCTACATAAAATTGATAAAATTAAAAATTATATTATAACTAAAATTTTGCGATATACTCACGATGCATTAAAAATATCGTCACTATGATTGGTTACTATTTGCCCGACATAATTGGCCATGAACATATAAATAAAATGACCAGTTACGAGTATAATACTTGTGAATAAATCTGTTATGTCATGTCTCGTAGACGGTAGAAGAAGCTGCAATGTTAGTGCATAATAATAATAACATGTTTCAACGTGAAACGTTTCAACTTTTTAAAAATTTTGTATATTATATATATGTATGTAATTTACTTAATCAAAGTCATTGAGTACTGTACTTACACGATATAAATTAATGCTTATGGAAGCAACACCGATAATAATTAAAATACAATACGATATCGCAAAGGGTGACAGAGTTAGATCAAAGAATCTTTAAAAAAAAGAAAAAAATTTTCTTGATGAAAGATAAATATACAATCTAAGTATTTGAAATAAATAGAATCTTAACTAAATCATAATATTAAAATAATTAAAAAATATTGTAAAAGATAATAAATAGAAATTATTTCACTATGATTATGATTATGTGTGATAATGAAATCACTCTTTTGTAAGAAAAACTAATTTTGCATATTATAGTGAATACATTGTTACTTTTTTTACACAGTTTGCGTAATTTTTGATAAAAACAAAGTTCCAGACCACATTTATATTTTGTTAACAATTTAGTAAACAAATCTAATAACTATTGTCGTCTGTGATACTTGATTGATATTGAAATGTAAAGTAAACGTCATCTACACAGTTACAGTTTTCTCTTATATATGTTTATTGTTATGAATTCAATCTGATACGCACTTTAGAGTTCTCCTGTGCAAATTTACAGCATGTACTATTCTGTTGCATATTATACGTTCTATTTGAGGATTAAAATGTTGTAGTATATTGTTATCTAGCACATGTTCTATGCGAAAGCTAAAAATATTTCTTCAATCAATTAAGTAATCAATAATTTCATAGATTAATTTCGCAATTAGATTTTCTCACCTGACAATTTTCATCATTCCACAAGTATGTTGTGCATAAGCCATAATTATTGTTCCAGTAGCAAGAATTGTAATGCCTCCTACGAAAGTCGCAAAAACTTCGTGTAATAATATAAGAAGGAAATACTTTTCTTGATCGATAAAATATTCCGTTATAACGTGGGCACTGCGTGGTCGAGATTCATTCAATGGCACAACAATATCGAGTATAATTGGCAAGAATTCCGTGAAGCCAAAGAAGGTCAATCCGACACAAGTAAATACTATGGAATGTTGAAATAAAATAATCTTTTAAATAAGTTTTTTCATTAAATAGATTTCAAAAGAGTTAAATGGAATTTCTAAATATTTTTCTTCTCTTACGCGTAATAGAAACCGTAAAAACATTCATGGAATGAGCATATTTTTCGATTATTTCGATTTCCTTCTTATCATCTAAAGCATTCCAATCATTTTGTATTTTAACCATCAGTGATTTAACCTATAATCATGATATTTGTGATCTTGAGGCTACATTGTATTATATATATGTATATGTATATTAATTAACAATGTTACAATTTTTTTAATTTAATATATAATATATGTCATTATAATTTATTAAAAACCCGCATAGAAATTTTTTCGAAAATATTTTATCAATATATTTTCGAATATAAATATAAATATAAATTCAATTATAAATAATAGAAAAGATATCAATGATCATATACCAATTGTAGAGAGTTTTTTTAATTAGATACATAATTAAGGCAAAAATTTTAAATATTTATGTCCCTTTAATGACAGACAAAGTAATAAAATAGAAATAAATTCTCATTAAGAATTTAGATCTGAGAAAATTAATATGTGGCATATAACTTACTTTTTTAGCATTAACATAATAAGCATTGTACTCCACAGTATAAATCAGAGTAGGTAAGGAATGAGAAAGAACTTTAAGGATGAGATCCACATTATACTTTGAAGTAATTAATGTGCACCACTGCAAATAATAACAATTCTAAATTATTAACAATTTAGATATGTAAATTTTTTTATCTAAATTTGAATAAAAAGAATTTGGCACACCTGTGCAAATAAAAAGGACAGAAATATAATATAGATAAATACAGATTGAATTCGTATGCGCTTTGTCTGAGATGGCCACAAACCAAGACTATCCAGCAGAAATTTGTTAATCTTATAGTATCGTCTTCCAATAAAGTCCATTCTGTATTCTGACTGAAATACGACTATATTCATACAAGAAAAATTTGCTCTCTTTTCTTAGATATTTTAGAAACAATTCTATAGAATGTATTTCTCTCGTAAAAACAGCAATATTAAAATAATTGATATCATAATTGAACAATTTTCGCGATGCCAAGTTGGCGCCATATGGAAAAAACGATCGTGAAGTAAATTGCCAGTGTAAATTGTCATACGATAATGTGCGCTCTCTTTACTATTTAAATTCATGGATAGAATGTTTATTATTCTTTCGCTTAAGGTAGCGCAAGCGCAGCTTTAATAATATTTCTCAGTCTATTCCAATTCTTTGTACAGGAGGCTTCTTAGGTTCCCTAACTTTCATTTTTCAACAGTTCACTAGATAAAATAGAAATGTTTTAATAGTATTTCTGTGACACAATCTGATATTACTTGCTTATAAGAAATTTATAGATATTTAATAATAAATAATTATCAAGAAATAGGGTTAACTTTTTTGATAATTTCTAAAATAGGAGAGTATTTCTTTTGAACTTGCAATAATTCTTTTGATATTTAATGAATTAATCTGAAATTATCGGCAAAATCTTATATTAATTACAATTTTATATCTAAAAATTTCTGTTTTATATGTTATATCATTATTTTCATAACTAATGGTACAAATTCCATAATTAGATTTATTTAAATTGCAACTTGCTATTTCTTTATCATTGATTTAAATATTATGTTACTAAAATAGAATATGTTTAGAAAATCTTACTATTATATACATTTTAAATAATAATTTCCTTTTCATTCTATCCCAATTTTAAAAATTACATTCTTATTACAAATAATATGCTAATAATACATTAATGTTGTATTATTGTAATATCAAAATCATTAGAATGTACATGTATTATAATGTAATGTGTGTTATTAGATAAGTTCCCATCAAATGAGTAGCATTAATTACAACATTAATTACAACATTTGCCATTTCAAAAACAGAGCTGCTAGTTGATCGTTTCTGTGCTAAATTAATGCAAATCAACTACAACTTTCTTTGTAATAACTCACACTACGAACGTATAGAATAAATTACCATGACGTAAGACAGCGACAAGCTGGTTAGCTGCAACATAAAGTGTTCACCTCGCATCGTTGCTCAAAGTTATATCGGATTACCAGCGTATTTACACTACTTCGGATGATGGGATGAATATACTGCTGAAAGATACTGTTTTTCACGCTTTTCAGCATCACGGGTATTACATCTGCGCGTATAACGACGCAGTACAAGTATTTAACAAACCTACAGCAGAGTCTCCAGACTTGGTATTTAATTAGTAAAGAGTGCTATATAAAATTTATATATTAATAGTTGAGACATGCCGCTGTTAATTCTTTTTTTATCATACATATCGTAGTTGGCGTACCATAGATATACCATAAACAAAGATAAAATAAATTAATAATAATTATCAAAAGATGTTTATCAGACACTTTCGTTTCCAATTGACTTATAGTATTTATAAATCAGTACATCTCTTTTTAAAGATCCCTTTATTATTATTTTATTCATTTTAAATATGTCTCAGAATTTAGATTCTTAAAGTAAAATGTGTGCTGCTATATGTGACTGAATTTATAATCGTGACTTCTGATATTACTTATTGTTAATAGAACAAATTACTGTGAAGTATGAGAATGACATACTGGTGATCTGAAACGAGAGATATTTCTTATACACACGAGAGTAATTAAATTTTGATATTATAACGAATTGAAATAATTTATTACTGTCGCAAAACCTTCCAACGATGGAACAAATATACCACCCACAGACAAGGCAGTACCTCTAATGGTTTGTTGCATCATGAATAATAGTAACTTTTGTGCATGGAGTGGAGCATTATACCATTGTGATAAATATCTATAAACATATAAACACAATATAATTAGTATTGTGTTTACATAGTTTGATATATTACACATTCATTTTAATATTAATAATAATACATAAAGTGCCTGATAATTACCAGATCACCTCTTACGGGCAAGTAGAGAGAATTAAATTGAATAAAAATGTCCCATTTTTGGGACAATTAGATTAAAGATTAGATAAAAGATTAAGATAAATAGATGAAAATAAAGTTAAATAGATTAAGATTTGTACAAATATACAAATATATATTCTTTTATATTCTTACATAATTCCTATTTAATATTTTTGAACTTTATTGTTGGGTCTTAACCCTTCATAAGAAAGGACTTGGTGAAACGCGAATGGAAGACGGAATCTAATGTTTCCAATATATAATTTCGAGTGTATGTTGGTTGAAAGGGGAACCAAATCTTTGTCATAAAAGAGCTATTTAGAAGAAATATCAACTAAAAATAATATAAATAAAAAAAGTTACATCGTATTTTAAATTATACAAAGAATTTACAAGAATTCCTTCTCTCTGTAAAAAAGACAAGGAAAAGATTAGCTAAACTAAAATTTAAATAGAAAAACATTTTTTCTACGAAAAAATATAAAGAATAAAATAAAATTAATTCAGAAAGTGAAGCAATGAACATGTAAATAAAAATAAAGCATAAAATTATATAAGAAATAATTCAATAAAGACAAATTTACTTATTACAATTTAGTTCTGCCTCATAAATTTTTGCGAACATTTCATTAAGAATAGTAAAAACAGTTTTATCTGACATTTTTGATAATTTCTGCAAATTAATCAAGAAAAACTAATGTGAACAAGCACTATAATAAATTAAATCAATTAACAAATTTTGTTACCTATATAGAATGGTGTGATCAAAGTGATTCCATAATAGAAGGGACGCCGTCTGTTGAAAAAGAAATTCAAAGAGAGCTTACGGGAACACCGTCAACGCCGACAGCTTCTCGAAGAGTGTGAGGCTGTTAAGCAATGGCGCATATGTACAACCGTAAACGTCAAGGTGGGGATTGGCGAAGAACCCAACCATTTTTATCAAGGGTTAATATAGCACGGTTACTCCTCCCTTTTGTCCGTTGCCAAGACTCCTCGCTATATTACACTCCCTTCTTATTTTATTCCTCCATGTTTACAAAGCGCTCCTCCCAATGTCTTTCCACCACCTAGTAGCTGTAAACACTAGGCTGTCTCTTTTCGCCGAATCATGTGGACACTGATTCGCAGAGCCTTATTAATTAATTGTGAAAATCGTAAAACAGTAGAGGACTTTTCTACTCAGTCTAATCCATTCTACCTATCCACGAAGTAATCTGGTAATTATCAGATTACAGCTTGTATAAATAAAATATATTGTATAAAATTTACATCATTTACGTTTTAAATTTTATCTTTTTAAATCGCTAGTAAATAATTATACATGTATTTACTTTTCAATTCTTTTTTCAACATTCATTATTTTGTATGTAATATAAATAACGTATTAAATTTTTATATTATTATGAGAATGGGTTTAAAATTTATTCATTCATTAAACTAGCAGTCTATTGAAATTAATCTTACAAATTGTTTTACAAAATACTCACGTTTTATGAAATACTTCTGTGCTCTGATCTATTACTTTTTGGCTAGTGTAATTGCCAAAAAAATTGTAATAAATATGACCAAGAACAAGTAACGTAGCGGTAATACATTCTTCTAAATTGTCCAGATATTGCGAAACTAAAAAAAGCTGTGATAGAAAATTAAATGATTTATAATTTTACATCGATTAATCGTATACACAGTACAAATAGAATAACAAACTTACACGAAGTAAATTAGTAGTCAAAGAAATAACTCCCATGCAAATTAAAAAAAAATATGAAATAACAAAGCTGGTCCTTATAAACTCGATGAATCTTAAATAAAACAAATCTTTTGGTAATAGATTGTATTGATTTAATTATATTCGTACATAAACATATTGATAAAATAATACATTTTTTAATTTTCATAACATATATTAATTCTTAAAAATAAATTCTATTTTCTGCTTGCTCTTTGTTATTTAAAATTAAAATGTAAGACATATTTAATCGACTAATGAATGTTGCTACAAGAGCTACACATTAAAACATATCATGTTATAAAACAAACGCAAGTTTGTGAAAAATACTGACTGTGCAGCTCTCTTATGAATGTGAACGGCGCTTATTATTTTTGTACAATATGAACAACATTTTTGTGATGTCGTCATGTCCAATATTTCATCAAATGCATGTTCTATTCTGTAACTAAAAAAAAATGTGATGTGTAACAAACTAATTTTTTTCATTATATGTAACATTAATTTTATCTAAAATTTTATATCATGTTTATGTTTTATGTCATTTAATTTTATATCATGAAACGTAGTATTGATGAATATTAATAAACTTTTTTGAAATTTTTTCTTTTTTCCTTTTCTTTTATTTTCAATAATTTTTTATATTATAATACTACTGTATATGTAAAATAATTTCATTACAAAAAATGTATTTTAATTTAAAATTTACCTGGCAATTTCAAACATTCCTATGGCATGTCGCACATAAGCTGTAAGTAAAGACTCAGTAGAAATCACAGTAGTAAATCCTACAAAAACTATTATGTTGAAATGCAATAAAATAGGAAGATAATATTCCTGTTGATCAGCAAAGTACTCTGCAGTTAGTGGTATGTAATGCAACCTTGATTCATTTCGCGGTGCTACGATATCGAGAAAATTTGGTGTAAATTGAAGCAGTAAATAAAAGAACAAACCAGAGTACACGACCACTGAAAGTGTGTAAATAAATATACACTGAATAAATTCCATATTTCTTGTATTAATCAACTAAGCATTAATAAATCCGTCGAAGATATTTCAGATTAATGCCAAGTATAATAAAAAACGTTTATCTCACATGTAAACAACAATGTATACAATCGTCCAAATTCGGAATGTTTCTTTATAATTTTAAGCTCGACATCGGTTTTTAACAAATTCCAATCGTTTATAACACTCTCCATAAGAGTTTTTACCTATAGATTTTTTAAGCTTTATTAATTTATCCCAAAATAAAAATTGCTCTTGACGTAGTCAATGTAAGACATATTGTATTAAATATAAATTTTATCAATACGTCTTGTATTGATAAATTTTATGAGTCCAGTTGACTTACTGTTTCACTGGCGAAACAAAAACAAGCATACTTTAAGACAAACACCATACAAGGTACTGCAAGTGACAGAACCTTAAGCAGAAGATCCAGACTATACTCAGTTGTGAGAAATGGCGTAAACTAAAAATGATTATTGTCCGTTTTGCCAAAATTAAATAAATTTATTGTTAAATCTTAATATACACTCAGCAATGTATTGACAAAATAATGAAAACTTTAATAAAAATAGATAGTACAAACAAATCATTATACACATCACATCTAAAAAATTTTTCTACTAACAATAAGTTATCTACTATATCAAATGTATTTAATATAAATATGTATCTAAATTTTAATTATAATATATACTAATTAATTTTATTAGTTTCTATCAAATAATAGCAAAATAAATTAATATAAAATATTAAAGCACAGCCTCTCTACATATTCTATGTAATAAATATACTTATTTACCTGAACAATGATAGAGGATATGAGAATACTAGAAGAAATTACCCATTGAATTTTTTTCATTTTCAGATCCTGATATGGCCATAAACCGATTGAAGACAAAAGAATACGATGAATGTTATAATAGTGATATATGTTTCCTACAAGGTCCATATTCGTTCAATAGGTGAGAACATTTATTCATTCGCCACTCAAAACTGAATTCTTATAATCATTCATATCTATTTTATTAAGACTCTTTAGACCTTTTCAATTTCTACAATTGATATCGAATTGCAGTTATTGTTCGAAATTGCAATGCCATTAAAAAAAGGTATAGTTCTTTGTTTCCTTCTCATTTATTGAATTTCTTCAATAATATAGTCCGCTTGTATAATATTTAATGGCAGAAGAGAAGGTTGCAATTATTTAAATTACATAAATTACGGATTGCGTTGTCTAAGGCGATAAACATAGCGATGTTTTTTCATCTAATAATAAACTAACGCAAGCGCAGTAGCGAATGAAACATCCGTGCTATCTAAACACGATACATTTCCACTTAATTCGTCTTGAGAACAGTATCTTTTCTTATAGCTCGATTTGTTTCTAAAATTAAGTTATTAATAATAAGAATATAAAGCGCATGAAAGAAGTGAAGTGCGCTTTATTTGTTCCAAAAGAAGTATCATGTACCTGTTATAATCGTCACTAAATTCATGTAATTTTTAATGCAATATTTGTAAGTACCAGTGGTGGAGAACGCGCTATTTTCTATTGTTATCATAATTTTCTTAAAGATTAAAAATGTTTTAATTGTTTAATCTTTTTCGATAACCTAACGAATTGTCAAAACTGACACAATAACTGTCACACCTCTCATCGCTGATAGCTACTGTCGCATTACGAAGTGAGCCAAGCGAGAAAACCAATCAATATCGTGGAATGTTTTAAAATTTTCCATTTTAATGTAAATTTTACTTATTTAATTCAATAGTAATATTGAACTACGTAGGGTAAAATTAAAAAAGATATTACAAAAGTGCAAATAATTATTTATTAATATTTAATATTTAATATATAACATTTAATATAGATAAAGAATAGATAACGAATCTCGAATTAATATAAACCATTTTAATTTCCAGCTTGATAGTCTTGATTTGCTATAAAATGTTCTAAAAGTAACTATTATTTTGGGATAGCAATTACTATATTAGCCACTACGTTTTCAGTTTCTTTTTACAAGTTTCACTGTTGCACGGAATAAATTACTGTGAAATACGATAGTGACATACTCGCAAGCTGAGAAAATAAATTTATTATTTTGTAGTAAACTAGAAGTAAGACTTATTGTTATACCTATAACACAAGTTACCGTAGTAAATTGTTCCAGTGACACAGAATACAGGTTACCTATAACCAAAATGCAAGGTTTTATATTTCTTTGCATTATAAACAATAATAATTTTTGTGTTTGCACAGATGTCGTATACCATTGTGTATCATATCTAAAAAATGTTATAATATTTAATATATTTCTCTAGACTAGAAAATAAATTATTCGATTCATTACGCTTCGCGAATTAAGCATAATTGATAGAAATATTTTTATTAATTTTAATAATTTTTTTATATTTACAACAATACAATTAAAATCATTTTTAAAATCTTAATAAATTGTAAAAATAATTTTAACTGAACATATAATTAAATTTTGACATATTATAAAATTAATTCTATTTTGAAATTTTGAAATACATATACACATACACACATGCGCGCGCGCACGCATTGACAAAAATGAACCGCTTGAATCATTAATTCATTAATACTCACGTTTTTCTAAAAATTTCTCTACTAGTATCTATAATCTTCTGTCCCATATAATTACATATAAACATATAATAAAAATGACCGATTACAAATATCGTGAACGGTGCAACTTCTTTCTTTTGATCTGGTAGAGTAGCAACTTGAAAAAGCTAAAACATATGTAAAAAGAACTTTATTTATATTCCCTATAATGCAAATCCAATATTAAAGTAAATAGATATAATGAAAGTATTTTCATTAATATATTAACATGCACGACTAATTCATACGCAAATCAATGAATTTATTTTTTACTTACACGGAATAAATTTATACTTAGAGAAGCTACACCCAGAATAATTAGAATACTATAGGACAACGAAAATGTAGATGTAAAATATTTAAAAAACCTTTAAAAAAAATTGTATCATGTCATTTAAAACAATCCGAAAAAAATGTCATTAATATGTTTAAATATTTGTAAATCTTTATAATGTAATTTGTAATATAATGATAGCATTATAATCGTAACGAATTAATTAAAATTATAAAAAATAAATAAAGCTATCTATAACAATGAAAAATAATAAAAATATTTGTATAAATTAATAAATTGAGTGTTAAAAATTTATACATTCTTTCTTATTTTAATTAAAAAATTTATTTAAATAAATAAAATAAATAAAATAAAATAAATAAAACAATTAACGCGAAATCACAGCGATCCTAATATTGTTAATGAAAGTAGTAGATTACCAACTCGAAAGTTCTTTGATGAATTTCTATAGCCTCAATTAATTTGACACGAATTGTACCCTCATTTAACGTTAATAATATATTCTTATCCAATGCACATGTTATTCGATAACTATAATAAACACAAAATAGTCAATAATTATTGTACGTAAGTATAAATACCTATATATTAGAATAATTCTTATTCACTTGAATCTTCATTATACAAGATATCTTACCTAACTATTTCGAACATGCCGCACATATGAAAAATATATGCAAGAGTCAATGTCTCTGTAGCAACAATTGTTACAATTCCGATAATAATCGCTGCGATTGCATGTAATAACAGAGGATAAAAATATTTTTGTTCATCAAGAAAATATTCCACTACAAACGGAAGATTTCGCGTGCGTGATTCGTTTAATGGTGCTATGATATCAAGAATATCGGGTAAAATTGGTATTGTGAGATAAGCAACAGTTCCGGGATAAGTTAGACCTGAAGTCACAAAGTATCTGAAGAGCTAGCGTATAAGAAACAAAAGTCATTCACACACAAAATATATCTATTTCATATAATTTGTATTTTTTGGTTCAATATCCTACCGACAAATGCGTACATATATTTTCTTGCGGTCTTGGCATATTTTCGTATTATTTCGATTTCTCCTTCGTCTTGTAACGAATTCCAATCAATTTGAATACGTTCCATTAATTCTTTAATCTGCTTCACACGTTAAGTTCAACAAAAGTTTGACAAAAACTCAAATAATGAATCGACGAATCAATTTTATCTTACCTTTTCAGACTGTATATAAAAAGTACAATATTTTAAAAGATAAATTATGGAAGGAACAGCAAACGACAGATCAGTTAATACAAACTCAAGACTGTATTCCATTGTAAATAGTTTCAACAACTGAAATCATAAATTGTGTACATATTGTTAAAGCAAACGATTTCTTCTATTACCAGTTAAAAATACAAAGCATACATTACCTTTTACAAAAATTATAAAAAATTATCTTTATACATATATATAACTCTTTAAATATTTTATTTTATTAAGCTTTAAAATAGTTAATTTATGTGTATAAATTTTTATTAATTTTTCATCACAATTTAAAAAATTATTCTTATTCAACTTAGTATATTATTGAGCCTACTGTACTATTCTCATTATATTTGCAAAAATAATTTTTTTTATTCGTTTATTATATTACAGTTAAAGAATCAAGTTACACATGATTGTATAACTTGTATAAAATATGTTACTTCAATAAAAAATATATCTATTATACATTATAATCTTATATGTTGTAATAAATATTTTTATTAAAATAAAACAAAATAATAAAATAATTCTAATGTAAAAAATTAATTTAATATCTTTTTAAAATTATTTGA
>VBVR01001795.1:0-27142 GCA_011638315.1 Tetramorium parvispinum | reverse complement strand
GCCTCAGGGGTTCGTAAACACGTCCGTATCGCAAGTCTCTTTTGCTCGTCGTGCAAGGGAGTTAAGCCGGCGAAGAATGAGCGTGCGAAGAAAAAAAAAATACATATTCTTGCGGAGCGCAGGATGCGCTTGGCTTTCATCGATAAGCACGCGGAACGACGCGTTCCCGCTCAAAGAGCACACCCGGTAGAACGATCGGTGCGTGCTTCCGCGGTGTGACCGTGCGCAGACCGCGTATATCCTCGCTCCATTATTAATTTCAGAGTGACGCAGAAGGTGCACGTGTACCCGTCCACGTGTAGGTGTTGGTCGAACGAGCGGCACGGTATCGCGATACCGGGCAATCTCCGTGCGAGACCGGCGAGCAGATTGCGTAGGATGAGCTTAACAAATGGCTGATAAGGCAGGATCGTGCCCCGGGACCGTCTTAAAGCAGCTCGATTGCTTACAGATAACAATGTCTCTTATCGCGATTCTTTTCGACAACAATCCGAAATTTAAGCGAAGCCAAGAATGAATGTCAGTCTCTATTCTTTTCAAAAAAATCAAATTTCAAGATGGAGAGATCTGTAAACTAAAAAGCGTCGATAAAGCTCGAACTAAGCGTGCGATTTGCTTATCTTCTTCAGGTAACTAGTTTACATTGTACCTTTAGGTCTACATCTTATATTCGGTGTATACACGATAGGTTGTGACAGAGTAAACAATTGGTAAGCGATTCAACCTGCTTGGGTCAGGTCATTTTTTCGCTTAACCTAATTTGAGTTGCACGATATAACGTGTCCTAAAGCTCGCTAAAGGATATTTTCATCTTGCTCGACGCAGATGACGAACTAAATGAAAATTAACTATTTTTTAAAAACAGAACACATGAAAATGAAATTTTTACCGACTTACACTCGACACAAAAGTACCACAGATCTGTATAGTGTAAACGTTTCGTTGGAAGTCGAACTTTAGGTCAGGATATAGATCAGGTTGTGCGAACTTGCCCACTAAAGCGACAATACAATTACGGGGCGGTAGAGACCAATAAATTGATGGCATAATAAATCGGCCATTAATTCCATGTTATTCAGTCATTTCTAATAATTAAAAACAGATCGATTACTCATCCAATCAACGTATTCCTGCTTAATTAAACAGGATTTCAGAACAGAAAATATCCAGAAAGAGGCATTACCAATAATGTCCCAACGTGGAGAACCGTTTGACCTACAATTAAATAATCCGATTCGATAATGACTAAGTGGTTGGTGTCGCGCAAATTGCCATTAAAATTAAATAAAAGAAAGAGTACCCATGTGTATTTCATGCATTTCACGTATTTTGATCGCGCGATAATGATCGAATGATTGATCCCGCGCTAATAAAAAAGAATGTCTATTTCTACATTTTACACTGAAAAAAAAGATTGGTTATAATAATCTAATCTTGATAAAAGTTACCAATAATCTTGATGAAATAGTTTCAACTAAACATATAGGTCATTATAACAAAATAATGTTATAAAAATGAAATGTTCATAATTGTTATCAAATGTTTTGTTATTATTATTACATTTGGTAATATTAACTAAATATTTCAAAAATTGCATTACTAAATGCATCTTATAAGTTTACTTAGAATTTTTTTTCAGTGTATTATGCGTCGCTGCACTGAAAGAAAAATATATAAATAGTTACTTTTGGCCTCAACCACAATTTTATAATATTTCTAACGATAATTATGGTTAACATAATGATGCATATAGTTAAATTAATCATATTTTGTGTTAGAAATATTATAAAATTATGGTTGAGGCCAAGAGTAACTATGTTTTTCTCTCTCACTATGTTTCAATCGTTTTAATCGATCCCGCGTTAACGTCCGATTACTTTTAATACAAGACTTCTTCGCCGCGCGTCAAATTCGTGCGTAATAATAGATCGGCTTTTGCGATCCGGCGCGGATCGTCGAAAGGAAAATTTCGCTGCAGGCTCATTACGAAACGTCACGCTCAATACACCGCGAATGTCGACCGTGCACTGTAATTGCAATTACGATTAGGGCAATTTTCATCGTTCCCCTCGTCAAGCTGTCGGCGCCTACTTGGGAGAACGATCGTCTCGCGTCGATCAAATTATTATCACGCTCGAAGAGTATCGGCTTCATCGATCGCTCGAAATATTCTCGTCCTCCGCCTCGTAATGACCGACAGGAAGTGCACTTGGGATCTTTATCGGCGCCATAAACGTTCCATATAATAGATATAATTCAGTACGGCATCTGATTACACGATCTGCTGACTCGTCTCGTCCAACGGAGACGAGTGTTTCTTCGAGGTCGCCGGCAACATCGCGGGTTTCCTTTTTCGCATCTCGATCATACGCTTTCAATTGACCGTTTCTTTTTGCTACGCGGAATCGCATCTCGCGTCGCGATCGCGTAGCGAGAAGACCCGCGAGGGTCGGCGAACCTCCAAAGTCCTGGCGAAAATGATCCCGCCGGCTACGCCAATTTTATCCTTCCGCCAGCTGTAAACCTGCACGCTTCTCTTTCTCCTCGTTTATTTCTCGTTAGGCCTATTTCTCACGAACGGGAGAGTGAATCCGAGAAGTGAAGCGCCACAAATCGAAATATCTCTGACCATCATCCGGGGATCATTAACGAATAATAAAATCCACGAGGTGCGTGTCCGAAGGGTCGGGTTTCTTCTCAATCGCGTGGTATTGCGTGATGTTTTTGATGCTTGGCACAGAACATGAATCACAAGCTGTAGTAATACAATTGCAACTTTTCGTAATCATTTTATCGGTCACGAAAATTATGAGTTACTTCAGTTTGTGTCTTCAAGATTATTATATAAAATGAAAGGTAAACACTATTCTTCTATATTTTATAAACTTTATCATACTGTATGATATAAAATAAAACAAAAAAGAACATCGAGAAAAACACATTGCGAGGAATTAAACGGAAAAGATATAACTTGCTTTTTATAAAGATAATTAAATAATAACGTAACGAAAAGAAAAGAAAGAGGTATTTTAAGCTTAAATTACGTTTCTTTTTGCTTTGTAAATTATCTTGTATTATTCGTTGTAAATTAACATAATTATTATCTTTTATATACATATATCTTTAAATTAATGGAATATCCGCTATAAGCTTGCGCAATATAAGGCCTGTTAAAAGTCGGTGTAAGGTACAAATGACAAAATGGGATAAAGGAGTTAACTGTCAACGCATTAATCTGCCCTTTCTATCAAACCCCGAGGCTCACGATCTTTTCCCCTTACATCACAGATTTAAAAGCTTACCGCTTTTCCAAGTGTCATCGACGTTTGCTTTATTTTTCCAATCTTGGTCAATAACAAAAATTGATAAAACAGTAAAAATTTTATATTACAATAAGAAAAATTTACAACAATTTAATGTATGAGTGGAAAAAATTAAAAAAAACAGCATTGATTTAAATTATATTAATGTTTGAAGATTTATTTCTCTTTAATAAAAAGTATACAACTAAATGATATAAAAAATTAAAAATTATTAAACTATACTTTTAACTAACTATATATCGATTAATAAAAAGTTAAAAAAACAATTCTTTATTTTATTTCTTTTTATTTTTATTTTCTGTGCATTTTATTCAGATATCATTGTCATAACATGGTCATTTTACACAATTATTGTTAATTGTCAGTGTTATTGATACTAAATTATGGATGACGATGTTACGGATAGAGAGCATTCCAAAAATGACGCATCTTTAATAGCCCACGAAATGTATCTTCAAGTATAATTTTTTTCTCCGTGAATTTTGTACTAGTAGCTAGAATAGAAAGATCGATAGGGATGCAAGAAAGAAAATGAACGAAATAACCACAGTAGATAACAATAAGCCGAAGTGTACGATGAAAATCGCATCGTTCGTCATACCAAAGATATTTACTTCTGAACGGCGAAATGCATCTTCAAGTATAATTTGTTTTTTCTCCGTGAATTTTGTGTTAAAAGCTTGAATAGAAAGCTCGGGGGATGCAAGAAAAAAAAAGAATAAAATAACCACAGATAAGAATAAGCCGTGAATAAAGTCTGAACGATGAAAATCGCATCGTTGGTCATACCAAAGATATTTAGTTCTGCAGCGAAATGCATCTTCAGGTATATGAGGCTCGCATTTTCTTCGTGGCTTTTATGCCAGTAGCGAATTTTTTATAGAATATAAAAACAAATGACAGAAAAAAATCCGACAAATTATCGGCACATGTAATAATGTATAATCAATTGTAAATAAATTAAACAAGTAGTAGTGTAAGATGGTGAGTAGGGCTATTTCAGTCCTTAAATCTGTAAAGATCCTGTGTGACTTCCCGCTAAAAATTGTATGTGGAATGGTGGCCGCGAGATTTGAACTTGAGACCCTTCTATTACTAATCACTCGCATTAGCACAGAGCCACGCGTCATTTCTTTATATTGTATTGCTCAGCAACAGCTGCGGAATGCGAGTAATGAAAGCAAGGTTAATCCCAAGGAGATTGTGAATGATAATTCTTGATTATTATACGCGTGCGCTCCAGTTTCCTCTAGTTTCTTTGTAAATTTTTTGACATTTCTTTCTGCCACAGCCGGTCGAATGAAAGTCTCTCTCTGTGCACAACATTTTTCACATGCCAAATTTAAATCCTGCTTATCTAAATCCTGTTATCCAGACAATTCGAGTATTTTCGCGATATCTCTCTGTGTCAGTTGGTCATTGAAGATATTCGAATTAGACTGCCTTGGAATTTTATAATTAATTAATCAATTTCCTAAAAGAAAAAAGAAATACAGTTAGTACTCGTTGCTTATACGTAATCAAACATCATATTTAATGTCGTTAAGTGCTTGTGCATCTAATTTTCTAGAAACCAATCAATTATTAGTCCTTACTTTTTGCGAATACGAACAGATTACATCTTCACGCATCACTTATTCAAATACAAGTGGAAGGATGATTTAACGAGAGATAGCGTACGTTTCCACGGGTTTACGTTGCGGTTGCAATTAACATTACGATGGATGATAATTTAGCGAGGGGTCAGGAGCCAAAGCGAGGATCAGAAATATTATATCATAGAACGGTAGAGTTTATTAGTCAATTTAGCAGGATGCTTTAACGGTTACGCGGGACAAAAAGAAGGCGATGTGCGGATTGTGCGGAGATAAGAGCGCGATATTGAACTGGAGGAATCTTAAGGTCACGGCTGGATACGGACACGCGTGATCTTTGACTCGCGACTCCGTTGGCTCCTGCCGGCTTTTCAGGGATCATTAATTTCGTGCGATTTGATTCCGACCAAGTCAGCCACTCTTGCGGCCGGTGGTTACCGCGCTGCCGTAAAAATCTAGCGATTGAGCCATTGATTTTTCAAATTCCACATTTTACTGATTATTATCAATTGCCATTCGACCGAATTCCACGGCAACAATCTTAAACTCGCGTATCGGGTATAAATCAACGTACGTATGGAATATTAACGTACGCGATTATGAAAACATGTGGCCTAATCGTTGAACTCTGTAGCCTAGAAATAGAAACGAAGAAGTTTCGAAATGACAATTCTTTTAGTATTTTTTATTATATCACTGGTGCAGTAACACTTTAATACAGTAACACTATAAGTATAAATTATAAATTTTATACGATTATGTACTGTACATAAGGTTTATAAGGATTATATACAAGGATAAATGAATAGATAGGTTTTATATAATCTTAGGATAACGAGGAAAGGATATAAGGAGTATGAATTTTTCAAAAAGTAAAATATGGGAATATGAGTATGGTTAGTATCAATATAAATCTCATTTCTTGGCTGTAATTTAATTGAAGTGAATAAAATTAATTCAAATATGGATCTATTAAAAAAAGGACCGGATATTGATTGGACAATATTATATAAATATCGAACCGAACGTTGGGCTAAAAATGGAAAACATTCGTTCCCGTTTCCTCCGTTCACCGGAATAAATCGCAGCGGGCAACGACAAGTTGCGAGAGAGCGAGGGCGTTTGGTCGTGAGACAAAATTGTGTTCAGTCTCGCGTCAAAAGGAAAAGGAATTGCGAACCGGCCCGATAGTCCGCTCTTGAAGACTCGCTCGTACGCACAAATACCGCGTAACGTGTTTCTCGCCGGCGCGAAGGAGCCGCGCGCGCGCGCTCGCGCTCGCACGTAATAACGGTACACAAAACGCGGAAGCAATCGGCACGCGACTCGCCTTATCGCGGCGCGCGATCCGCGGTGTCCGCGCGTGTACCCGCGAAAGGAACGACAAGCACCGCCCGATACATTCTCGCGCCGAACTTCGATTACGAGCCTGTGTCGTTCCAGAGAGTGCGAACACTCGCACGCACGGCGATTACATCGGTCTTTCCCGATCGCGATAGCGTCACGGCGCTAAAAGTAGAAATTAATTCTCGACAAATGGAAGAATGTGACCCGAGCTCGCAGTCAATCGTGTTGATTTGGCGACATTTCGACGGTACCCCGGCGATATTTCAGACTAGCTATCCATCTACGTGTGTATACATTAATCTCAGTTATCATTTATGAGCTCTTTAAAAATATGGATCCCACGCACGCTGGTCCGCCCAGACGCAATATTCTATGTATTAATTTAGCGATCGTTGCACGACGCCTCGTATTTCATCGCGTCTATGATTTATGAGCGACTGATCTGTGGAGTAATGCGGGATGGTCGTTATAGCTTGACTATGCTTGTCAATCTCCCGTTCTTGGATTTTAGAAACCTTTCTAACGAAACTAAGCTAGCTGTTCGCACCTTCATCGTTAAGACCCACCTACATGGTTTTCCTTTTTGTATTTCTAAACCCAGTAATATGATGTCGCTCCGATATGCTGATTATTCGCAGCGTTATATGTTCTAAAATAAGACATTTCTACTGAAAATGATTACTGTCAGAATTATCAATGAAAATGTCTGATAGCATCGAAATAGTAATGGATCAATGGCTATTTCATTTATTATCGATAACGTGACGTGCTATTCGAGTTCACTCAGTACGTATTTATTATGAATTACTAACATCTGTTACTCCAAAAAAAGACTCTGAGACATCTAGCATTAATTATTTTATTTTTTGTATGCTTTTTTATATCTCAATACTATATTTTATCTAAATATAATGTAAATGAATAATATCTGAAATCATAATATTTTCAATTGTTTATTAATATTCTCAAGAATCTATTTATTAAATCCGTTATTGTAATAATATTGTTATTTTTGTAAAAGCTAAACTAATTTATATATCTGACTATATAACGAATATATATTATATTTATGACTTTTTATTCAATTATTTATGACACTTTACTGTCATTCTGAAAATCATTATATTATTCATTGTTTTAATTGTTTTAATTTTATGAAATTTCTATCTTTTTCTCTTCCTCTGCTTTTAAGCTACGAGATTTCTTTGTTACAAGCATAAATGTTTAACGTTCACATGGTTGCCCGCGAATTCTTTGTTTTTTAAATTTTTTCAGAAAAGCGACGGTACCTTCGACTTCTATACAAGAGAATTAGATTTTTCCTACAGTGTTTAACAAGAGTTTATCAAAGTTCGACGTCTCTTTTTTTCACTAACACTTCATCGACCCTTCCACTTTTTTTTACCTCGAACCCTTCCGCGTCCCGCGTTATTACACCCACATTAACCAGTCTTTAATGTGTTTGTCTGCCTTACAAAAGTTCGATGAACTTTTCTCGAGAACTTTAAAGGTGCGCACTTCGTTTCATGGAATTTTTGCAAATATCAAAGCTGACGAGCGAATCTTCAGAACAACAAAATTACTTTGTTGTCAAATATAGTCATTGATAATTACATCTTTCGCGAATTTATTTAGAGATAAATTTATTGTTATGTACGGATTTAGTTTATACTAAAATAATTGACTTCGACGATATTTATATCATTGCATCCATCATATAAAATATCTAAAATATAAATTGCCTATATAGAATTTGGCAATGAACGAAGACATTATGTTTAAATGGTAATTTAAATAATCAATTTTAGACAATTACTACTTCTTCAAGTTATTACTCTTATAATTTCTGTAGTGATCTTATGAATTGTCGAATGATTATTCTGATCGTTATAAAAAATTTCAATACAGTACGATTAATGCTCGCGTCTCTTAATGTCTGTTTCCATTAAAGTTCTTTTCAATTATTTAGATGTAAAGGAAAATGTTTGCTATTCGCGCACAATGAATGACCCGATATATTGTTAATAATCTTCAACTGAGAACTACTAGTATATAGAACTAAGGAGATATAATAGCTATAATTTTCTCGCTTATATATAATGGAATTCGTACACGCTTCAAATAAGTCCACGTCAAATTTATAACAAGAATACATTTAATATTAGAATCATTTTATCTCTCTCTCTCTCTCTCTCTCTCTCTGTACGTGTGCGTGTGCGTGTGTGTGTGTGTGTGTGTGTGTGTGGTGTGGAAAATCAAATGTCGCGGGATCGGTTTTTTTCATACTCTGTATTCAGGTATACGTATGTACACATCTATTTACGAGACAATGGCCCCTACCCAGCGATATTTTGGAAGTGCTGTGCGTATATACGTACCTACCTACCTCCCTACCTATCTATCTATCTATCTATCTATACTTTTCTACCTACCTACCTACCTACCTACCTACCTACCTATCTATCTATTTACGCACAGATTGTGTATACAAAGTGCATCACGAAATCCCAGAAAACCTATCAAGCGCAGCTGTGCCAGGTACGCGCCACGATTCTTCCGTATAAACCGCGAATCTCCCCCCCCCCCTCATCGTCGTCATCGTCTTCATCGTCGTTTTCAAAGCGTGGGTGCCTTTTCTCTCCTCGGCATTTTATCCCCGCGCCTTCGCGTCATGCCTGTTCCATACCTGACAGATGTTCTTGGTGATCACGATCGACTGCTGCCCTCCTCGTATCCCCGAAAGATCCCAAGGGATGAAACTTCTTGTATGTGTATATATGCCACAATGCGCCTGAAATCGTCCCGGAGTGCTACAGCTCCTATGGCACTGATGCCGTTTATCGTTGCGCAGTAGGTCATTGTACCCATCCTCTCTTCCTCTCCCTCATCTTTTTCCGTTTATCACCTTTCTTTGAGCTGAAGACACACTGGTCGCTGAGAAAAAATCTAGCTGGGTAAGCAGGTTCGATATTCGGTAGATTTTAAATCGGCTTCGTTCGGGGATGAGGAAAGACTTTGTAGGGAAGTATTTGTCACAAGGGAAAAAAGTACTTATGTTCATTTCTACCATTGTAGATTAACTTTAATATCGGTTTAACTTATCTCGTATCTTTTTCGAATTCTTAGAATTGAAAAAGGATAGAAAGTAAGTTAGAAATCAAGATTAAAATTAATCTTCATCGGTAGAAACAGGCATTAATCGTTTATTTCATTTATATATGCTACTCTTCTGCTTCTAGTTCAAGCTAAGTGTCAAATTATTAAAATTAAAGTTAATGGTATTTATCTAGCTATGATAAGATATGATAAGATTGTCACGATTCTGTTATTTTCGCGATTGTTTATGAAATTGTTAATCACTTTAATACTTCAGTAGCGCTGCATATTATACTTCTTATAAAAAAATCCTAACATTTGGCATCTATATTTTGTAAGGCTTGAAAAACCAACGTTGTTTAGCTTGGGAAAAAATAAAACGCTGAGAAAACTGACAAATGCACGTACGATATCTAGTCTGCCGCTGTTGCGCGGATTTGAGGGAGCACGAAACGTCCCTTCGTTCGTGCAACAATGAGGCACATCGTTGCACCGTGGCCATGTATCATCGCTCCTATATGGTGCACGACCGCGTTCATTTTGCAGCGCGTTTTTTCGTCTCGCCTTATTTACACTTCGTTCCTTCGTTTGCACTTCCTCTTCACGCTGAAAGGGAAAAAAAAAGCAGCCAAGTCATAGTACACATGACGGTTTTTGTTCGAAATATGTTTCCTTCTTCGTAGGAAATATTCGGGCGCAGGAGGAACATACAAGTTTTAGTTTCATTACGACGAAAAAGCAGCTACGAAGCACGCAACTAGTTCTTTCCTCGAATGAAATTATTTTGCAAAAAAATATTAGTTTTTAATTTAATTTTTGTTTACAATTTTTACAAATTTACTGACGTGTGTATTTTCTTCTCGCTCTTTTCCTCTTTTTCTCTTTGTCTTTATTAACTTTAATTTTAATTTAAGACTGTATTTTATAGATTACGGAATTATTATAGAGTTGATAGTTATGAGATATAATTCTTTAAATATAGAAATAGTAATTTTATTAGATTTATTGAATTTTTTTATTATTTATTAGTTTTATTTTTTTAATTTCTTCTATGGTTTTAATATGTAGATATTTATATATACAAGGGGAGAAATTTTTCAAATTATTTATTTCAAGATTGAGCAAACTGGATCTTTATTTCGCTCCGCTCTCTGTCTCTTGGGTTTTAAATTAAAATTAGAACTGAACATTGTTAGCGAAATCTGGCATTAATAAATCTAATACGCGCGTTTCTAATCGGCACGCTAACTACGTCAAATGATTTCCTCGACAATCGCGTCGTAAATGCAAATCAAAACGAGCGAGTTTTCGCGATGAAAGATATAGCATAACGACCGTTCCCTTTTTTATTTTTTCGTGCCGTGGCGACCGATAACTGCGGATACCATGTCACTCTAATCGAAATGTGCGGCATAACGTTTCGAGCTCATGTGCGCCGATATCGCGGTCTTTAACGCCTCTCAACATTGTACCAGAGATTTATGGACACCGTTAAACTCGCTACTTGTAATCAGTCGCACTCGGGCAGATAGGTGGTAAAGCGTTGCGCGGTAGGCGGCTCGCGTTCACCGTAAGAAAGGAATTATGGTTTCTCGGGGCGCGTTTTCTCGCGCGGCAGCCACTCCTTTTGCGGCTCTCTACTCTCCTAAGGACACATTTACATAAGTAAACCTTCTAGCGCGTACAATCAATGACAGGTGCATGGAGCGACAATCGCGAGATCGCGGGAAAACGATGGTACGGTGGTACACGCGACGCCGCCTTGTACGAAAAGTCAGTCACAGAAATTGCGAACGAATGTATTTCATAATTCTTTTCTCGACGTCCGCTGGCCTTTAGAAACCGCCTTTTTCCGCCACTAAATCTTTCACTCTGGTGCGAGAATCACGAGGGTAATCGACAAACCGGAAAAAAAGGATTTAATTGCGTCGACTAATGTCTGGATTAATATTAACTCTTCGCAAGGTATATAATTTGATTATAATTCTCACCGTGTAGCACGGGGGTTTTAAAATTCAAGGCTGTAAGCGCAAGTAAAATCTGACTCGTTATGAAATTATAAGAGAAATTTAACGGAATTTTTCTCTCCCTTGGAGATTACTTGCGGAGATAACTTAAAGCTAAATGGTCAAACGTGTTATGGAAAATGGTAAAACGTGTTATGGAAAATAATAGTATTTAATTAACTAACTTCCGCCAAGAAAAACTTCTATCTTCAGGCCCCGAGTCCAAAGAATTTATATATGCAGCGCAGAGCAGAGGAAATTTGGGGCGCCTCGTGTACTTTCCTGCTAATACTTAGGCACGAGAGCATGATTCATAAACAGTCACTTGTCTTTCCAGGAATATGATTAAAAGTGACTCGACGATACGAATTATAAGCGGCATTATCGAGTCTCGTTTCCCTCAACATTCTTTTCCTGACCTCCCGTCACTCGAACTTCGCTCGGTTCTGCTGAGACTGTTTTAAGCTCCCAATTTACATAAGCAAACTTTCTAGCTAATACAGTCGACAGTAGGCGTGTAGAACAACAATGTCCGGCAGCGGTTTCTACCGAATTACACCTTCGCGACGAGGAAATGTCAAGCCGAGTGTATCCCCTGTTCTTTGCAAATATGAAAATTTTTTTAGAACCGTTGAGAAATTCAGCCGAGGGTTCCGTCCGAATGGCAGACGGCTCCTTTTGTGACTGCTATGTTAACATACGAGCAAATACTTTAAATACGTTCAAAAGAGGCGGCGAAGACGAAAGCTAAAGTGATTTGAAGCAATCCCAACCGCGTAAGATAGAAACTGCACAATCGAAGAATGAAACGCTGAATGAGAATTTATTCATAACAACCAGGCTGCGTCTGAATAAAACACGTTTCTTTCAAACGCCGGACACCCTTCGAACTGAGCAGAAGAAGCGCGTTCCACTCCAAAAGAGACACTGCTAAATGACTTTGGAACTGTCCTCGCTATGTTGCAAAAATATTTTATGATATCTTTCAATAATAAATATCTTCCAAAAATATAAATGTATGTATCTCAACGTGCCTATGCACATATACAGTATTCAAAATGAAACAGAATTTTTCTAAGTGTATCCATTTGAGTCTTGTCGAGTGTCTTGACGACTTAAAAACAAACTAATAAGTCTAAACTTTTCTAGAAGCAAAAATCAATCATTTTGAAACTATATAACTCTCGATAGCGTATTTTAATCTATTTACTTCCATATTTACTTCAATATTTTGAATGCATTTGAACAGTATTGGGGGAGCCTATTTGGACTTGCGCATACAAACAATTGCCAAAGCCGACCAAATACACACGTGTGTCCTCGATTTTACCTTTCACCTTTGGTCGTTACATAAAGTTATACTTTGACAAACGCGCCGTACTTCTTCCGCCACGTACAACATTTTCGCAACGTTTTCGCAAGCGCCGGCCGCGCCGGACGAAGACGTTCGTTCGTTGTTGAAAAGCAAAGGCGCTCTCGCAACACTCGTTTCGACGCTCGATAAGGCTGGCTGGCTCTCGATGAAAGGAAGGAGCCTGTTTCACGTCCCTGAAGGTCTTCCTTGTCGGCCTCGGCTTCGCGAAGCGAGTCACTCGATCGACCGGTCCGTCTTTTTCTCACGGCCGTGGTTCGGCCGCGGCCGACATACCTAAAGCTTCCATCAACAGCTGGCCAATCCCTTTAGGGACCAGCTGCGCTTCCCGTCCTGCCGACACGAGTCATATATGTACACCGAAAACTCTCTTCTGTCTCGTCGTTACTCTCTCGCCTCCAAAGTCATGCCGGGATCTTCCTCAATTTTATATCAGGTCATATACAAGAAGACATTTGAGTTTCTATGTCACTTACTTGTCAAAGCAATTTTATAGTCACTTGCAAGCAAATTATTTTTAGCGCAGGCATCCAATACCAGATTTTTCCACAAATCAAAAATCGATTTTTTATATTAAATTAAATTATTTTTTTTAATTTAATATATATTTTAACATTGAAAGCCAAAAGCTCTTCAACTAACTTTTAATTTTTTAATTGATTTAACTTTAGTGACAATTTCCTTTAAAATTTAATTACTAAATTATTTTTAATAATAAATATTTTAATCTTGTGGCTAATGATAGCATCCTATTAGAGTTGTTTTAAAAATTAAATTTTAGCTTGACGGAGATAAAATGGAGAACCTATCGAACATTTGGCAATAAAATATTTTTTTTTACATTTGCACGAAAGTTTTTAGCCTGTTATTGCAGCCTGGTACATTTTTAAATTCAATTTGTACGTATCTGTAATTTACTGCCATATCGGCCGCGTAAACACTTCTGTAAAACACTCAGATCCGGTAAACGTTGTGCCGGACGTTCGCTCAATGCGCGTAAATCCTCGGTAGCGCGGTTAATAGAAAACTTCATCAGCGTAGCAGCAGGCACAAGAGCGAGGCAATAATCGTAATTGCATCTGCATCTGCGAGAGTGCGACAGCGAGATTAGCCAGATTTCACTTTTTCAACGGTACGAAATGTACAGCGGGAGACAGTCGTCCTCTTTCTCTCGCCCACTGCGAAATGTGGTGCGCGTGCGGCTTGCTCTCTTTCGTAATTTTCGCCAGCTTTTGTCGGCGCCGTATTTTTATCCATCGCTCGTTTATTAATTTCAAAAGTTGCGAGACGTCGCGGCGGTCGATGCGGCCAATTGCATCTCGGAGGTACTGCTCTTCGTCCGGTTTTTTTCTTCCTTTTTTTACTTCGACACATGCGAAAGTCCCAATTATGAGATAATAAATGTGTGCAATTTATTCAATCGAGAGAAAATCGTTACAACGGTTTCTCGCGGTGTAAACAATCTTTCGATACAAAACGATATTTTCTAAAATTTTTTTTAATAATAAATTAACCGAATAAGTTACTTTTTAATAAATTATTTCTTTTTGTAATTAAATTAATTATTCGAAAAATATTAATCACAAGGTTATTAATATATGTTATGCTATTTTCGCGACACTGTTAAGTAGTCGATTTTTAAGAATACTAAATGCGATTATATTATATATTCTGCGATAACGAGTTCCACGGATAACAAGGACATAAACACGCGATCTCAAGAAACGATATATCTTTCATATCATGAGAAATCGATCGCCGATGCACCATGTTCGAGCTATTCGCGTAATAATTTGCCATTATCCCACGAATGTTTATCTCAGACACCTGATGGGCCATCAAGCTGGACCGCGTTACGGCGTTTCCCATGGAGGGCGCGGGATGAAAATAGGAGCAAATTTCCGTTACATAGTCGGTCAGCTTTACGGTGATCGACGAAGTTCGGATATTGTACGACGCCGTGAGGCGTTTATCGGACACCGTTATAACCAGGGGAAACGTCATAAAGCCCTCCGGGAATCTTTGCGGTTAATGGCACGAATAAAGTCCCCGAATTCACGTATCCGTCGTAAAAACCGTGGAAACTCCGCGCGCTACTCCGGAATCTGCCGTGATGTGCCATTATTTCGCCCAGTCTTTGGTCCATTGTAATGTCGGGTAATTTCTTCGAAAATTTTGACGCAAGGCGCAACAATATTAAATTTATACACTGACGATGCGCGGACAAGAAGCGACAAAACCTTGCATTTCACAAAAGCGTGAAACATCGCGGAACAAGCGATATCTCAATAAATTACTGCGATTGGATACATGCTCCTTGGAAATTGCAATTTTATAATCAAATTTTTTTTTCGATTTATTAGAGCGTGAAAAAGATTTATCTGCGATGTTTCGTGATAAGTTGCGGTTAATCCGATTTACAGTAAGGCTAGCAATTCCTGTTTTTGCTCTTGGATAAGTTATAATGATTCACGCGGTATCTGAAATTTTATATATCACAGTAAATCCTCGTACGAATGATGCGAACAGACATAAGGCATTTATACACATTTATTTTATGTTTTTCTACTTATCTTAATATTCTCTGCGAATTGTATAACGGTTTTTATATATTATTATCAGAAATCTCAACGAATGGCTAAAGCGATTTGTCTTTGAGAAACGTATCTCTCACATGAAATTGCATAAATTATCAGTAATAGCTTAGCAGTTCAGAAATATACTTGTCAAGTACAACTTACTTGTGTTTCTAATAATATCTATCTGTTTTCTTATGTCCAAGCGTAAAGTCGTAAAGAAACCGCGCCCTTGAACTTTCTCTATATACAACTGCTATCAATTTGATGTTCAACGATTATTACGAAAACAAAAAGAATGATTATTTAACTTTTTAACAGAATAAGCTACTGAAAAATAATTTTACCTATTAAAAATTATTAAAATAATATTAATGTTTGCATACAGCTTACAATATTGATGTAATAAATAAGATTGTTATGTTTACGTTCTGACGATTTAACGATCTAACGATTTCATCTTTTATGAAAATTGTAATTTTTTATTACAACAGAAATCGTATCTGTTTGATGCATAAGTTTTTTCATTTTCTTTGTTTATTTTTTATCTCTCGTGGCCTTAATCGGTCTCGACGAAAAGTCCGTATCCATAATTACTCATTATTCTTCGATTGGCGTACTCCTGATGCGGCTAAGAAAAGAAATGAGAAAATGCATCTTTTTCTTCGAATTATTAAAAATTGTAAGATCAAATAATTGACGATAAACAAAAACCGCTTATATATTTGTGACTTAATGAAATTATTTCTAAAGGACAATAACAAGCAAAAAAAGAAGTCTTTCCGTGAAAAATTCATCTGCGGCATACGCACATAAACTTAAATTCATAGTATCTCATGCAATAAAATGTGATATTTCAAAAGTTTTAACCATTCTATCGAGAGAAATATTTCAACAAGAAGACTATAATTATCGCTTTTCAAATCGACTTGAAATTCAATTTTTGAATATTATCTTTGCGTATCTGCGATTGTATAAAGTCGTCTCTATCGAGAACATTTTGTGTTAACCTCGATCAAACTTTATGAGACAGCGAACAAACGTATTGACATAATTAGCGAATAAGCTACCTGAGAAACGTTCGTAAGACGATGAAAAATCGATTTTCTTCTCTGTTGATTCCTGCAGCTATAAACAGATGTCAAGAGTCGTTAAAAATTGAATCCTACTGCTAGAGAGTATTTTCTATCCAGAAATATCGAAGTCTTACATGAAAAAATTATAATAAATCTAATTGAAATTTATGAACACTTTCGAATGATAGTAATCTAAAATGATTATTACAATTATCTTGATAATAAATTAAGATACAAAGAAGAACTCATATTGAACATTAATAAGTCCTTTTTAAGAAGAACATTTTTTGTTTAAATAGGTTTTTATATTTAAATAACACTAAATAACAGAATTATTCATAATATACGAGATAATTTACGAGTTAATTATAATATATCTATACGAGATAATTGTATTATATTATAATTATCTCGTATACGAAATAAATGAGACACCTTGTACAAGGCAATGCCTAGGGATCCAAATTAAAAAAAAATCATTGTTTTAAAATCGACGTCTTGGTATTTGCGAAATTACATTAGAATGTAAAAAATAAAATACAAGAGAAAGAGAGAAAGATAATGATCTAAAAAAAAACTGGAATATATAAGTAGATCAACTTACGCAAAACGAGACTAAAGGAAGAGTGCAAAAAAAGAAGGTAGATCTGAAGAAAACCGCAGAAATGGCGGATGAAAGGGGAAAGAACGGATAACGTCAAGAGGAATGAAGAAGAAGAAGAAGCAGAGGAAAAGAAGAAGAAGAAGACGGCAATGACGACGAGGATGACGAGGAGTCGAGTTGCAGCAGGATCGCTTACCAGAGTGTTTCACCAAAGGCGACGGAGCCTCTAATTTTAATAATTGGATGTAGCCTCGGCTCTCCTCGTGTGCCGAGGGGCGCAACCGCGTGCAGCGGTTGTATAGGCACGTATAGTCGCACCTGCCCTTTACCTTTCTTCTTCCCTTTCAATTCCGCTTACCTAGATAGAAGAAGTCTATACCTGCGTCTTTATATATATAGTATCGGCAGAGGTTTTCGAGATGACGGTTGGGAAGTACGGGAGAAGATGGCGAAGTATAGAAATTACGTGAGAAGTTCCGAGAAATACTGCTCAGTCACTGATAACTTTAATCCAAGAATTATTAGGAAGGTACGATTGCACGGTGGGACTGGCAGACTGACACACGAGAGAACGCAAAAATCTAATTGAGTAATTAATTTTCGACAATTTCTACATCAAGATAATATATATATTCTCTCCCATCTTTCATTTCGATAATCTCCCCTATTAAATTGAGATTGTGCGCAATAATGCATATGACGGGCGTTTTAATGTCAATTATCTGTATCTTTCACTCGTCAGAAATTTCGATTTCATGGTATTTAATAAACGCTTTCTTTCTTCCTTTCTTCTCCTGTCCACGCTCTCGCCGAGCATCGGCAAAGAGATGTATTTTTTTTTCTCTTCTTTTTAATTTTCATTTTTACGTCCCCGCGTACCGTGAATGGGAAGAGCCTTTGCAGGAAGCGGTCGTTTCGCCCGGGCTTTCAAACTGCCACTTTTGTTCCACTTTTCCTCGGTCTTACTGTTATCCGATGATCGATACGTGAATAGACGCTTCGCCGATTTCCGCCCCGGTTTCTCACCCCACCGTCCGAACAATGTCCAGTGCTCGCCGAGCGATATCGACGCAACGAGACGAAGCAACGAACGCTCGCAATGTAGCAATATGCATTTTCCAGAGAATTGCAAATCCGACTCGTGCGTATCTCGCGCTCTCGTCACTGTGTGTGTTTGCCCGCGCGAAATCCGTCCCGGCAGACTTTTTTTTTTTTACGTAAATCACAGTGGCTACGAATTCGTGTCAGTCTGACAAATACGCGGCTATAAATTCGATATGGAAGTGCGGCGCGTAACAAACTGCGAACTCGCAGGTGAAGAAAAGAGGAGAATTTCGTTTTAGAGAGAGAAAGAGAGAATAATTAGAGATAGCTAATATTGTGTGTAATTTATTGCCCCAGCAATATTCCAGTAATAATCCACTGGATCTATTTCACATCATGATACAGTTGTTCGTTATATAATCTGTGATATTTGCGATATGTTCGCATTAGTAAATTTATCCTGGCTTAGGAATGCACAGAGCGCATAATGTATAACACCAAGTATATAATGCAGCAGATATTAATTAATTATGCATTTTTCTGCGATGAGCGAAAAAATATAATCCAACTTTCATTTATCTTGCGGCAAAATTTATGATTTGAACGTTGGAACGTTATTACGCCGTTCCAGTGCTATGAAAAAAACAAGGGTATCCAGGTAACAGACAAACGGACAGTTTTCCACATCGATCGTTGTAACGATACATATTTGTGAGTTGGGAACTGAAACCTCCCCTAGCTGATCGCTTTCGCAGGCTACGAATGTTTTACGTATCTTATCCTCCCTTTTCATGTAGTAATCACCGTGTTTACCAGCTCTATCTATCGCATTCAGATCATGATATCGCAATTTGTGGGAATGATTCGAGAAGGAAGTGGTTTTTCATGTAAAATAAGTTGAAGAAATGGAATAACTTTTTTGTACAAGATATCATTTTCGAGAAAATCGAATTTGAAAAAAAATATGCGTATGTACAGGATGCTTCAGAAATAGGTGGTCAAACTTTAAGAGCATATTCTATTCACTATAAGGACAAAAAAGTCATATAAATGGAAATGCTTCCTTTTCAAGTATATATTAGAAATGCTTTTTGTCTACAACAAATAATATACCTTGTATCGACGTCTCATAAATTGTCCTTATATTCGCCTTTGTTAGAAGTAAACAAGAATATCATCATCATCATAAATCTATGTGATAGAGATATCTTAAAACTCTCGTTTATAATACTACTATTATTACTGTAAAAGTAAAAGTTCCGAAATCCTATTATCATATTCCAGGAATTCGGCATAAGACATCGATGCGACATGTGACGCGGAAGGGAACCATTTCCAGCAATTTTTTCAATGAAATGTTCTTACCAAAATTTGAAAAATAAAAAAAATGTTTATAATTTAAAAAGAAAGTATTTCCAAATCTACGTTTATAACTTTTTCGTCCTTACAGTGAGTGGAATGTGCTCTTAAAGTCTGTCTGCCTGATTTCTGATACAGGTTTTTTTTCTAATTGATAAGAGTCGACCGGACGCCTCCTGAAAACGTACGATTTGTAACGCAAGTTCCGAGGAATATCATATTCGTAAATAGCGTTTAACACAAAGTATTCCTGATAAGCTACCGTAGTCGAAGAGAAAACGAGATATGGGCAAATCGGAGTATCCTTCTCCGGTCTCCGTGGCCATACCGGTCGGACCTGACAAAAGCTGACCTTCGGGCCTGGCATTCACTTCACATCCGAGCCTCTTCTCGTTCCACCTCTCTGGTCGTTTTCCGCCCTTCTCTCTTCTTATTTCTCTCGAACTTGAGCTGACGTTATCCTCTCTCGGACCCCAGAGGACTGGGACCGACCCACCGAGCACAAAGACCCGTCATTCCAGTCGACGCCGTGTGTCCTTCCTTCTCCGTTCGCCGCCACCGCCGCCGCCACCGCCACCGCCGTCATCACTGCAGAGGCAAAGCTCGAGAAGAAGAGGAAACCGTCGCCTCTCGCGAAGGGAATACTCGCTCGCGAATAAAGTACTTTGACCATGCCACTTGTTAGACAGGAATTGCACGTGTCATGCATAGAGCTTTCAGCAGGATTCTTATCGGCCAGCATAAATACGGTATCTCCGAGATGTTATGAATCTTTTATCTTTAGGAGAAGAAGTAGGAATGCGAGAAAAATTAGTAGAAAAATTTTTAATATTGCGACGCGCGATTTTGACTTTCTTTAGAATAAAAGCATTGCTAATTCCCGACACGTTTGTGCCTTGAAATTATGAGAAAGGAGCGCATTAAGAATTCTTTCCAGATTCCTTTTAGTATATTTTCTGTAATGTGTTATTTGCAGAGTTTAGAAATTGATAAATATAAAAGATATCCCTGTTAATAGCAACAATGTTTAAGTATGAAAGTGTGATTGCACAAGGGGTATCGGGTTCCGGGAAGTTCATTGTTGCGCCAATTTCGTTCGAAGTTTTACCGCAATTGAAGACTGCGCCTTTTAACGGACCGCGTTTTGCGCAGATGCGTCGACAGAGGAAAGCAGATCTGGTTTCTAACGGTACCATCCGGGCGCCCTCTTTTTTATCTTTTACGTTTTGAGGAACTGGCAACGAAAGGGAGGACGTCTCTCCCCGCGTAGATATCCGATTGAGAAAAAAAATATTGGAAAACGGATGTTCGCGGTAACGGGAACGCTGGAGACAGTTGAAAGTAAAGCTTAAGTTAACGGTTAACACGTCACCGGCATTCTGACAAACTTTCGAGGAAAACGTTACATATGCAAACCGAGAATGTGTGTCACCTAGAATTCCTGGATTAAGTGAGTGTATGAATTATCTCTATAGGAAGTATAAAGATAAAAACGGCAATAGAAGTCTGAAATCTTACACGTGCTGAAGAATCCTTATAATCTCGACTGCATATTTCATATTTAGACTCTTAAGATGAGGCTCCAGATGTTGAGATCCGTACAATGGCTTCGAATGCAATTTGTAACAAAATTTGTATTCGATTCCCATTTTTGCCATTAAATTAAAAAAATTAATTAATGATGTATGAAAATGTCGTTTAATGTTAATCTGTTATAAAATTTTCGCGGAAATAGATTATGTGTGAATACACGGAAAAAATAAGTTTATTAAATTTTATCTGATTAATCATTCATTTTTGGATAGGGCATAATTTCTAAATAGTTTTATGTATTTTTTTGTAAAAAATCCTAAACATCTTGAAAATCCTGAAAAAAGTCATAGAATTATTAAAATCCTGTATAAAAATAACAGTCTGTCAATGGCTCTGTCCAAAAGTCGATAACTAGTTACATAAAATTTAATGAACTTTTTATAGAGTCGCAGCTTCAGTAAAGAAGAATTCATTGAAGGTATACTCCGTATTGAAGAATCAGATATACTAGCCAGACCCGCATGTATGTTATGCATCTGCAATGTGCAACTGATGCTATTGCACAACGTCGGGGAGTGCCAAAACCTGCTGCTAGCAGGAAATAGGGAGGCGAGGTATTGGTATATATAGTAACTTAATGACTCTGAGCAGAGAGATTTGTTGCTTGGAACGAAAAAAGCTAGTTAATAAATGTATTTATTAAAAGCTACTAAATGAAAAAATAAATAATATATAATAACGAATATTGTTTTCAAGAATTCTACATTTTTCAGTTTGGTGTTTTAGGATTGTAATAATTGGAATAATCTATTAATAAAATTTCCACATGTAAAATGACAATAAAAATCTCCGACATGAATCGATGATGCATATATCATAATTGATTACGCATGTGAATGTTTTCTGGCAACAGAATAAAAGGAGCGCAATTTTTAAAAAGCATTCACATATTATTTTTATTTAAATGATTTAAACATGATAAATTAGAAGATATTAAAATGACGTTGAATAAATTAGTTCCCGTTCGTAATTGAATGTTTCTCTCTGTGGATATTAATCAGCATCTTGACAAACAGAAATTGTAAGGGTATAAATAATGTATAAAATGAAAATCTATAAGAATATGTCTTTTTCTGTATTATATTATTTTTACATTAGAAAAATTATTCAAATTTACGATAATATGGCGGTGAAATGATTACGAAACTTAATATAAGACTTGATGCAACAACGTTGCTTCATTTATTTGTAATTATCGGTATGCGATCTGCATACAATACGACTGCGTGTCGCTCGAGTTGGCAACGAAATGCTACGGTGACCTTCCTGTTCTTTCGTTGTTCTCCTGTTGGTTCGTTCGTTGTTTCTTCCATAATCGATTCCTTTATTTCTATTCCGACAAGTCTCTTCGCTCCCGCATTTCGCACTCAATACAAAATTACGCAGTAACCGCGTTGTTTTGCAAAAACTGCGAAAATTGATGCGATCGTCAAGGACGAACAGTAATCGGAGAAATCTGTTATTCAGAAATTGGAGAAATCAGAATTTTCACGTTTAACAGTCTTAATATTTAATATGTCAGCTATATTAGAACACAAAAAAGTGAGAAGTCGAAATCGCAAGCAAATGTATTTATCATTCTCACAACTTATATTCGTATAAAATGATAGGAGTTTTTAATTATAATTGTAAGTACTTAATTGAAATTATAAATATTTAATTGTTTCGGGGGAAGGTTACTTGTAAGTTGTAGCAAAAATTTGATTATCAGCTCAATATACATCAACATACATTTGTAGTAAAGCAGTCGTGTAGTCTACTCTAAACACTAGTAAAATATACTCTATTTAGAAAAAAATTATCGATCTTATTTTGACGCTAAAGAATTTTGATGCAAATTAAACGTTTTTAAACTATGTATTTCTCCTATGCTCAAATAATGATAAATCGATAAGGTTTCTGGATAAATAGGTGCTTCTAATATTCGTGGTTCCATTTGAAACTCAAGTTATGGATTGCTCTTTTTTTATGTAGGTAGTGACTGAAGGGGGAAGCCCTAAGTAAATCACTAAATATAAAGTAATTTTCGGGATTTTTTTTTAAGACACGGCTTAATGAATTTTCTTGAAATTTTTAACATAGTTTAACACTATACTTTAAAAGATAAAAAAATATTTTTTTATTGCAAAATGATATTTTAATAGCAAGTTTTAAAGGAGATTCTTCACGCCCTTGACGTTGCGGTTGTCTATCGGCATGCAGAATAGCGTCTTCTATATTTTAATTATGCAATAATAATTATTTAAATAAATAAATTTATCTAGAGAGGAATACATAAATCTAGACATACAAATTGAGTTAAATTGAATAAGCTTAATATGTTTTGAATTATGCTGCACGCCAGTTTGAAAAAAGTGTTTTTGAGAAAAACGCATTGAAAGTATTGGGTACAGAAAAATAATTTTTGGAAACTTATAACTAATCTGCTATTTCAGGCCCATACAGGCCCTCTGCTTCATAGAATTCATTTTGTTCGCTTTATTGTTGTCTACGTGTTGTTCAAGCCTCCTTCGTACTGCTTAAGCTGCTAACGCTCCTACCTGCGCAACCGCTCCATGTCGTACGCATCGGCGAAAAACTTGCATTGCTGTCCAATTTTAATATCTAACGTATCCATTATTTTTAATACAGCAGAATAGCCTTCATTAAAGATGCCAGAAGCTACACAGAAAAAAACATTAATTTCGGATCAACAATACCTATTATTCTCATATATAAGCAAAAATATAAAATCTTTTAAGATTTTGATAATCTTAAACAGAAATAAAATTTCTTTATGTGAGCAAGTTATTGTTTGTTTAAGATTATAAAATCTTTAAAGAAAATACAAAATCTTTAAAGATTTTATATTTTTGCTTACATATGAGAATAATATTGTTGATTTGAAATTAATGTTTTTTCCATGTATATATGCGGTAATTTCGATAATTTTAATACCAGAATATAGAATATATGTTTTGCATATAATAGCAGACACGCTTTTGGTTTATGTATAAATGAGCAACTGTTTTTACTTATGTATAAATGAGCAACTGTTTTTACTTATAGTTATAAACATCTGCTCAATACAATGCAATTCTAAGCTTATTGTGTGTAAGGGACTTAGTGGAGTGACGCGTGGGGCGCTCTCTCTGGTATACCTGCGTGACACGCAGGTATAAAATCGTTTATAACACTTGTAATACTTAGAATTTTGATTTAAAACTTTGGGAATATATTTTTCAGATAAATTAGTACTGATTTATGTAAAAAAAATCGATTTTTTTTACCTATCACATAAGGCTCCCCCCTGAATTGATTAGTACAAGATAGGCGAGTAGGACTATTTCAATGCCTAATGTCACCTAGATCTGAAAAATTCTCTATGACTTCTCATTAAAAATTGTGGGCTGAAGGTTGGGATTTGAACTCGGGACCCTTCTGTTATTAATCACTCGCGTTAGCATGAAGCCACGCGTCATCCTTTTTATGTAGGTAAGTATCCATTTTCGAGTCCTTTTTTATAAAAAATACCACATTAAAAATTTTTATTTCTTTTTGATGTTACAAAAGGTATACTTTGTGTCAAAATTGCACGTCTGGTAAAGCTACATTTCCACATTTGACATTTGTATCATTATGATATTTAAATACATGTACTAAATGTATGGTCGTATGCAAATAATGTCATTACTTCGAAAATAGAAATCGATTTAGGATCTAATCTATAATCATTGTAAACATCGTCTTTAACCGTGTAATGGCATGACAGAATGACTCATGTACCATGACCTTTGAAAAAAAATCCTTTTATTATTAAATATAAACCCTACCCATTTATCGAATTGATACAAATTTTTATGTACACTCGCTTTTGTTCGTATAAATCATAACATATATCAATTTTCTCCAATTATCACAATTTTGGCTCAAGTAAATTTTACTGAAACTTTATATTTAGAATATTTAGATTTAAAATATATAAAATTTTTTAACGTAGTGAAAAGCAAACATCAATTTTTATAATTAAATTAATAGAGTGTTAATCGTATTATTTAAAATATTAGTATGTATGTTGTATTTGAAATTAACAAAAATTGCTGAAATTATTAAAATATATTTTGTAAGTACTTGCCAAGGAATAGAACATCAGAAAATGACTTTATTACCCAAAATGCGCTTCAATTTTCATGATCGTATTAAACCAACAGGTTTCTAAGAGGATTTAATTATCCCGCTGCTTCTGATTCTATTATTTTACGCAGCATTACGACATAATTATCTTCCTCGTCTCAATGGGCAGGGATTAAAACCTTAGGGACTTCTCTGCTTCGTACGTGCCATATGCATTCGTCATATTACGATTTTAATTTCACCGAGACTTTATCATTTCTCTCGTTTCGCATCCTTGAATGCTGCTTCGCATAATCTTCCGTCAATCAAATTAATCATTTATAGTCGATATTAATTTAATTTAATTTGCTCATGCAAAGTTTTCACTTCTCAATAAAAAAATTACTAATGAGAAATACGTAGTTAATTGTATGTATCGTAATATTATACGTAATGTTTATTTTTAAAATTTACATATCATTTACTTGCATGTCTGCGAAAAAGAGAAAAATTGGCGAAAAATAGCCAAAAGAGCATATATTTAATTCATCGAATAGTACATATGCTCTTTCGACTACTCGAAACTGTTCACGTGTCTTTTCGGCCTCATGGACGGTCATTGACCGACCCAAAGATTACAAAAGATCAGGGAGACCCAAGTTTTCTAGGAATGCCTGGAAAAATGCATCTTTTTCCAGGTCATGATCTGCCAAATTTAGACCTGTCCTTCCTGTCTTCCTCTTTCTCCTCAAGTCAATAACCTTGCCAAGAAATCACCTAACCGCCAAGGATTTGTCCGCTTTTTGGATTTTAAGTCAAACTAGAGACGAACAGAAAATATAACTATGGCTGCGTTCGACTTGACGCTCACAGGCGCTTTCAGCATCAGCCTATAATTGTCCTACATTTTAGGAATAATAAAGATAAACTAAAACGCAGCCTAAATCTTTTCCATCCATGTTCAAATATAAAAAGGCGACAGTTTTGTGTTTTGTGAGACGAATCTTATGGTCGATATTTTTTTAAACAGTGTACAAAAAGTATTGTTGCTACGAGAAAAAGTTATCTTACATTTTTTTCTTGACAAAAGCTGAATCAAATTTTGTTCGTTTTGTCCGGTTTCAATTTGATTGGCTTATACTAATGGCAACTAATCTAGTACGAAATTATACGACTAGATTTATAATAAATATTGATATAAATTTATTATAGCTAATAATCATATATGTAATAGAAATCATAAAGAAGCTATGATAATATAGAAAGAAATAATTTGTGTATTATTTCTCCTGATTTAGCGATTGTTTTATCGTAAAAAAATTGTTTTTTAATGCATCTACACAAGTAGAAATCACAGTATTCAAGCAACTTGTTATAATCAGTAATAAACGAACAATAGAACGAAATTATAT
The DNA here is from genome assembly GCA_011638315.1 of Tetramorium parvispinum. NCBI lineage: Eukaryota > Metazoa > Arthropoda > Insecta > Hymenoptera > Formicidae > Tetramorium > Tetramorium parvispinum. The sequence continues at coordinate 647 of VBVR01001795.1, read as the reverse complement.
TATTTATCTCATTTACACTATTAACATTTTCAAACGAGATATTCTTTTGAAGATATTCTTTCTACCTGTTTTCTACTTTTCTTCGTCGTTTTCCGTTTTGGCCGATATCCCTTCGTCCCTTAGATACCATTTTAGATAGTTCTATTATTTTCTTTTTTTAGAAAAGACTTTGTTAGACCGCTCCTAAATTTTTCTTCTATTCTGCCCACATTCCGCCGTATCAATCTTGGGGTTCAGTATACCTGAATATCTCATACCTAAACGTAAACCAGGACCTGTGACCGCTACTACGGAATTTTCATAGTCTTGTAAACATTCTCGTCAGCTTGCCCTTATATTTGTCATTAGTCCTTCCATGCATTTCCTTAGGAAAAGGGAGCCTTTTTCCATTTTCCAATGCCAAACGACATTTTTCTCAAACTGCCTATCCTGTTTTGTGTCCTTTCGTCAACTTTGGATTTGGCTCTTTCGTTCTTGGGTTCTTTAGCACTAGCGCACAACTTACGTTACGATTTTCTTTGTGCGTTGATTAAAGTTTAAGATTACGTACGTATTTAAATTTAAAATCAATACTAACGTAACGTAACGTTTTTACGGAAGAGCTTGTGCGGTAGCCCTTAGATTGCCTTAGAATGTATCGCTAGAAC
>VBVR01001794.1:0-27145 GCA_011638315.1 Tetramorium parvispinum | reverse complement strand
AACAATTACAGAAGGATTCTCAGAACATGTCTCGCGAGATTTAGATGCGGAAGTGAAGAGTTTGGTAATAAGTTTTGAAGCAGAAAGAAAAGAAATCCTTATAGAATATGTCAGAGAGGAAACTAAGACTTTAAAACACTTTGCAACGAGTTGTGTTGCAGAAGTAAAAAGGAACATATGAGAATAATGCAATTACTGGCAGAAGGAATCAGTTGAACAAAGAGAATCATTAAAGTAAAGAAAGAGAAGAACAGACTCAAAGCTAGTTAAAAGGAACTTTCTTCCTAGAGATATCCTACCAATAATAGAAAGACCTAAGTGTACTAATAGAGAATATTACGCTAGTTAAAATTTATACAATTTAAAATAATATCGTTACACCTTCCATTAAACTTGTGATGCGTTATTGCGTAAATAATATTATATCGTACTGTCGAAATTGTAAACCCTTTCGACAAAGGCACGAAATAAACATTGCCATTATCTATCATAATTATTTTCAGATCTATCTAACACAATTTTTATGTACTTCGGCAAACCAAAGTATCCTTCCATATGTGGTTCTCCAGCTGTGCTTACATTCCACTACACGCAGAAAAATGTCACTCTACAGACGAGAAAAGCAATTACTTATTTTATTTTGTTCACGTAGTAGTTTTTTTCTTTAGCAAAGAATAGTTTCTTAATAATAGTTTACACTGTAAACTCCTATGGGTTGCCACTGCTCCTACTCAATATTCGGTTAATTTGACTAAAGCAATGAGATAAAATTAACGACATATTGAGAAGACCGCAATTGCTCTCCTACTCTAGATCGTTGATTTACCTAATCAAACCTCAATGTTTTTGTCAAAATTAATGATATATTAGGTAGGAGCAGTGGCGACCTATGGAATAGTTAAAAATAACTAAAGTTGAGTATAATTTGATACTACAAATTTAACAGTGTAAGATACACTCGTCACAAGTCCAGAATAAATTTCAAGTAAACGTGACGTTTATGACGACTTTATGACAGACTTGTAGATATAAAACTTACCAAATACTTATCGCTAGAACAAATATATTTACTCGTAGGTAACATATAATTTCATTACAGCCTTTTCCCGCTTTTCGCGTATTCGATTCCAATCCCCAGCGTTCACGCGGCCATTTCGGAGCGCATAATAAATTAATTCATCTGACACGCGAGAGTCAAGGGGAGACGGGGGAGAAGGGGGGGCTATTAAGAGCAGCTGGCGCGAGCTGGCAGTCGCGTTCGACGCGGAGCGAATTCGGCGGCGCCCGCGAGCGGAGCGAGAGACGACGCGGTCGCGCCATTTCGCGCGTCGCGCGATCGAACGGCTCCGTCGCTCTGCTTGGCTCCGCTCGCGATTCGCGCCAGCTGGCCGAGCGGGTTAATCCGCGATTTAAACGAACGCGCGCGCGACGTGTCCGTACGTGGCGGAAAAGCACGCGGGGCGAGAGAGCGTCGACGGCGACCGCGACGTCGACGGTCGTTATTGAGCGGGCCCGAAAACGCCGCGCTTTCATTCGTGCGCGTGCACGTACGGAGGACGACGCCTCGGCGCCTCGGCGCGTCGTCGCGACGCGCGCGCGCTCCGTTCATTCCTTCTCACCTCTTTTTTAGCGCGAAAGTCACGTCTCGCGCCCAGGTGCTCCGCGAGGGTGATGACGATGATGTTGACAACGACGACGACGACGACGGCAGCAGCGATGCGGTAATCCAATATGGCAGCCTACACACATGTCAAAACAAACGCACCGATGTCGTGAGCGCGCCGACCGCGGGAGGGGAAACTCCGTCGAAAATCCGTGTTCGTCCCTGTCGATCCGCTCGGAGCCGGCCGAGCCGATCGTCCGACGCCGGCACGTGCCGACGCGGCGCGTCGCGTCGCGTCAAGCGCGTAGAATCACTGTCGTCGCGATACGAATGCGCGCACGACGTACGCGAGGCGAGGGAGCGAAAGAGAAGGAGAGAGAGAGAGAGAGAGAGAGAGAGAAAGAGCAGCGAGGGGCAGAGAGAAGAAGAGCCGCGGATACACGACACGTACGCTGCGAGCGCCCGCCACCGACTGGCAGTGAGAGAGCGAGAGACGCGTCAGGCAGCGTCAGGCGCAGGACAAGTGGGAGGGGAAGTCGGCGAGACCTCAGTGGCGCTCAACCGAGACGGCCGGTCCCCGGCCCTCGGCTCCCGAACCCGACGCCCTTTGCCCTTATTTCTGCTCTCCGCGCGTATTGACACATCGCGGCTCTTCCCTCCGAACACTTTTTCTCTTTGTTTCCGTCGTTGCTCGTCCTCTGGCCGTCTTACAACAGGCTTCTCGCGCGAGGAATTGATCGTTTCTTCATGGCGCACGCACTTTTACCACCCGGCGCAGCGTGGTATTATTTGTTGCGGCACAATGATATAACTCGAGAAACGAGGTTTTTCAGAAAATAAATGTTGAAATTTTTTATGTAAATTTAAATGCTGTACAAGAAAGGCAAATACATAATTAAATATTTTATTTCCTCTATAATCAGTAATTACGCTTACTACTCAGATAGGAATGCATGTAGAAAGATTTTTGTATCATTTTAATTTTAAAATATATAAAATATAACATATTGTGTAATAAGTTTAAATCTAACTTTTAAATCGTTAATTCTAAATTTAATTATTGTAACATACATATAGCAATCTTTAAAAAACTGATGCCTAAAATAAATCCTTATTTAATTGTATAATTAGAGCGAATCGTCCTAGCACAATTATTACTGAATACATTTCAGAAATTAATTCTATAATTATTGTAAAAATCGTTATAGCATAAAATTGTACAATTATTATTCAGGCAATAATAAGAACATTTTTTAATTTTTTATTTTTAAGTAACTTTGCTTTATAATTTTCTCAATATTTATAACTTACAATTATAAAATTTTTTTCAGCACAAGATATGCATTTTGTAGAATCACCTTATGACACATCGTGCGAAATGCTGTGAATGGAAAGAAGCAATAATAATGCGTTTATTATAAAAGTTTCCTATCTGGAGAGTTTTATTCCTGCTACTATTAGCATAAGTATAATTACTCATTGTAGAGAAATAGAAGTATTTAACTATATATTAACCCTTTATCTGTGTAATGAATTCTAGGCATTCTTTTACAAACAAGTAAAAAAATGGCAATCTTTGAATTATATCGTTGTTGCAACAAATAAATGATATATTTTGGTATTAATCGTCAATCGCGGATACTTAATATTTAATGTTGACAAAGAGGCAAATAAAAATTGTCAATTTGAAAAGATTTTATTATTTCTTCAATTACATTGTTCAACAGAAAAAGATTTTTGAACGAGAATAATCGTTTGCCATTACTTTTTTTGGACGCTAGATATGATTCTATTTAATTTAAGACAGTTTGTGTAACTATTAAAAAAATATTTATGTAATATAAAGCATTAACGTTGTATTTTATATAAACCATCAGAAACAAAATATTCTATCAAATATTTTTTAATTATATTATTCACAAAAAGAGTTTTCCAAATCTATAAATACTACTCTGATGTTAAAGTTAAAAAATTCAAACTGCCGAAATTAATATGGTGGATATCAAAGTAAATAGAGCATTTTAGCAAATAAAATTGTATTTAGCATCCAAAAACTAAATATAGGAAATGATTACCTTTATTTTTAAGCATATTTTTTTTTATTGACTAATGTTATTTTAAAATCGCACATTTTCAAAATTATTGATTCAAATGTATTCATTTTCCCTTTTTTGTATGCAATTTATCAATTTGTTATATTTACATAAGAGTAACGCTTTTAACGCTGTGATTTTTATAATATCGATGTCTTCAGTGCGCCGAAATAATTTATTACGTAGTGAAAATTAGTTCGCTGAACGAAGTAGCGCAACGATTAAAGCGTTAACTACGGCGTTGCGGCCGTGTTGCGCTCAAACTTGCCGAAACTCAATAAAATAATTACGTCTAATATAATACGCAAGTAACGAGAAGGTGCAAGAAGCTACTGCGGATGGTTGTAAGGCGGCGTGCAGAAGTTATCGAGCAAAACCAGCAACATTAGCTGAAAGGCAACTGGAACGAGAATCGTCGGTAAAAAGCCGTGCAGTTGCAAATCTTGGTGGATGTAGGCGCGAAGGCCAATCAAGGGAAAGAAAACTTGTACGCACTTTTAAAAACCGTCTCGAAGTTTTTATACTTTCACATCTTAAATTACATACTTTCGTATCTTAAATATGTAAATTAATTCTATAGATATATAAATTAACGTTTCTACGCGTGTTCAACAAGCATTATAGTCTATAATTTATAGACGCGATATGATTCTACATTGAAACAAAAATGTATTTTTTATCACATTATTACATTTATCATATCATAAATAACTTACTGACGATTTAACTTGCAAAAACAATCTGCTTCTAATTAAATATAATTAGAGACTAATTAAATATAATAAAAATAAAAATGTATAAAACTTTAGTTTATAAAACTTTTAATAAACACACAGGAAAATATATACTATCTACGAATAAATATATTTTGGTTTTAAGTATTTGGTAAGTGTATACATATATCCGCAAATCTATCATAAAGTCATCACAAGCATCACATTTATTTAAAACATATTAGAGGCCTATAAGAAGACATAAACATATTATACATAACACAAACATATTAAAGACATATAAGAAGAAAACTGTTACTTGAACAAAATAAAATAATTGCATTTCTCAGCTATAGAATGATATTTTTCTCTGTGTAAAGAGAAGAAATTTATAGACTTACACACACAACATTTTCCCTAATTAATAATAAATTTTTCTCGCATTTAACTTGCCCCCACCAGTACTTTTTTATCTTTAAAAATTCTATTAATGATATATTCAGCCCGAAATCCAACAATATCCTTCGGGTTGTACAATGTTGAATCTTGAATCTTAAAAAAATGTCCGCGATATGATTAAGAAAATATTTTCTTTTTTTCGTCATACAGTAGATGTTAATGAGGTATTAAATAATATAAATAATAATCTAAATTTTAGCTCTCATATCTCAGTTCTCGTCACTTGTTGAACGCGCATTGTGGCGTTAATTTCCGCGCAAAACGAGGAAAGAGCAATTAACCGCGATCAAGGGTCGTTACAATCCGGCGACAGTCATCTTCGCGCAATGTGCGCAGCATCGGTTCCATCCTCCAACAGGATTCCAGGATACGTGCATACGTCTCTTGTCCTCCTCCTCTTCCTCCACCTCCCCAGCTCTCTTTCTCTTTCCTTCTCTCGTCGTGTCATTTAATGTTCTCTGTCTCACATTTCCGTGCGGCCCGTTCGCTCGGCTCGGTGCGGATCCGCCGCACGTTTTCCGCTTAGACGATAATTCACGGTGGAAGGAAATCGATGCGCCGTCCTCGGAGAGCACGCAACATTCGTCGCGAATTTGCGGCTGCGTTACAGCAAGACCAATGCGGTCTTTCGCCGTCGATCGCAAAACGCCGGTACCAGATGCGCGCGCGCGCGATTTTGCCTCGCGAAATGTCAATAGCGTGCGCAACTGCAACAGCCGTTCTCGCATTCTCGCGATTAAGCACGAACCGCGGAATTACCGTTTCCGCGAATTATTCGCGACATTCTGCGTCCGAGGGGAGGGGAGGTTCTCGATATATCCCGATTAATTTCAAATCTCTCGAGATGTGGATTTTCCGAATCCTTCCACCCGTTTTATTTGCCCGACCTGGGTATGAAAATTCCGAGCACGCAACGTTTCCCGATGCGTGCGGTGTTCTCAATACGACGTTACGTTTCGCCGCGTGCCGAGCGAAATTTCACTTTCCTGTCGACCGTGCATCGCATTGTGTGCGTGAAGCGCGGAGAAATGGATATTATACTTTGCACGTCTAAAGAACAGTGCGCTAAGGAGGCGTACGTTTAATTAGCAATTGTGTATATACGTTATGTCGACGTATCTTTACGAACGCCGCGCTCTATTTCATACACTCGAGTCCTTCGAGCGTTGATAATGAGCCCGGTAGTAGCAATAGGTCATTAATACATTCGTCGTGTCAATCTCTAGAGTGACTGTGTATTTAGACATGTAAAGTTGCATACTGAAAGAAGAATATAGTTACCTTTGGACCCAACATCACAATTTTATAATATTTCTAATGATAATTATGGTTAACATAATGATGCATAATAGTTAAGTTAATCATATTTTGTGTTAGAATTATTATAAAATTATGGTTGGGTCCAAAGGTAATTATATTTTTTTCTCAGTACATACGTCCTCTATGATATAATTTTTGATAATGAGCGACACTTAATATGCAAAATGTTGACAGATTAAAATGATACGCGTATAATCGATCTTTCCTTAACGAGTTGATCGTAAAAGCCAAATGTAAACTGTGTAAAGCGGAAAGGTAAGCAGAAAATAATTGGCAAGAGAGCGGAAGCAATTAAAAAGTAGAAAATGTTGAGAAGATTCATGCGCTCTCTCTCTTCTTGCTGATACAGCGACAGAAGTCAAGAGAGATCAATGTAGTCAAGAGATGATAAATTACTGCCATCTCGTTATTCCGCGACTGGAATTCATAGGCTGCAGACAGGCCGGACTAATCGAGGATCGTTTTTTTCTCGACCTCCCTTTTCTTCCCTTTTATACATGTTGTACAAACGTTTTTCGAGGAGAACTGCCTTAAGGGAGAGAGCCGCCTTGTGTGCGAGTTCAGGAATTCGCCATTCAGTAATAGTTATTACCCGATTGAGTTGTGCGTCACAGAATGACGGATACCTATATTTATTCCTGTGATGACGTAAAACTGTGCATTTTCAAAAAGGAAAACGTGCAGTTATTAATTAATTGTTTACACACAGAATATTTGATCAATCCTACAAGATTTTCTGATTTGTCCGTTTTAACCAGAATTTTTTTTAGTGCAGAAAAATATTCATTCTACAATAAACGAGAAAAGCAATTACTTATTTTATTTTATTTTGTTCAAGTAATAGTTTTCTTCAGCTAAAAATATTTTCTTAATAATAATTTAAGATACACTCGTTACAAGTCCAGAATATGTTTTAAGTAAATGTGATGCTTATGATGACTTTATGATAGATTCGCGGATATATAAATATACCAATTACTTAGAACAAGTATATTCACTCGTTGGTAGTAGATCTTTTTTGTATGATATCGAAATTCACGTGATTTTCCATTCTTTCGTTCTCCCTTCATCGCTGAGATTTTATACAAAATACACGTTCGTTTATCAGCATCTTAAAAAAAACTTTAATTGATACGCCTCTCGTATAGCGAAAGAAATTGAATTTTCCATAATCGAGGCCTTGATCGGCCCGCATATCGCGTGTACCAACGAGGTTGGTCTCCGCGAGCGGAAAGGTTCGATTACCGTAATAATTGACGAGAGCGATCGAGCGTGGAGGGACTTCGTTAACGTAATAATTACTCGCGCATTCTTCTAAGATACACAATCGCCGAAATATCTACGCGAGCGGCGCATACATACATCGAAATACGCGGCTGCAGTCTCGGCTGCGATACGGGTCGGCGGGCTCGACCTAAGAGAGCCGGCGATCGATTTCTGGATTAATCGCTTCGTCGGAAAGACGGCGCGACCGGAGTCTTGCTCGCCCGACGATGAGGTACGCACGAATGCCGCCGACCCTTCGCGCTGCACTACGATTCGGAAAAAAAAGGAAGTACGATGCACGCGCGAGGGGTGCAGTCGAAGTGGATTACGTCGCGTAAAGCACGATTTATCGTTTCGAAGAGGTCCGCGATCGAAAAGGTCGAGTCGAAATGTTACTACCCCAGGACAACTACCCATAAAAATGCTCAATTTTCACGCAGGGCGGTCTAAAACTACTGGCATCGGGAGAAAGAGGAATAATGTTTATTTAGTATCGAGGGAGTGATTGATTAAATCTTGAAGAAATGAGAAATCCATGGATTTCTGCCAGTTTATTCTTCATTTGATTCTAAACGGATTCTGATCTTATTTCGAAAGTTGCAAAAATATTTTACATTGCTCACTATTTTTTTTTTAAACATAATTATTCGTGTAGTTAGACACCCTAATATTATATTTCAATTTTCATGACTCTGATGATTTACAATTAAAGATTGATAATATACGATTCTATACGGGGTGTCTTAGGTCTGTATGACCAAATTAAAGTTCAATATGTTCAATATGTCAAAATAAGAAACTTTTCTATTTGGTACTTTAATTAAAAATAATGGTTTTCTAAATTAAAATTTAATAAAAATGAGATATTACTATTTTTACCAAATTAAAGGCTAAAAATCATAGATTCTTGTTTTCTTTTTCTATTCGTAATTCTTTATATAGATTGAATTTTTAAATATTTAATATCTGAATTTAATAGAAATAAAAATATTTTATTTTTTATTCTATAAAATTTTTATCTGTAAAAATATTCTATTTTATTAAATTTTATTTGGAGAAACTCTATTTTTGAGATTTAATCAAACTAGCAACACAAATAGAATAGAAAAGTTTCTTGTTTCGATCTGTTGAATTCACCCTTTCAGTTTGATTGTGCAGATCTGAGATCTCTGTATATCGTGAAGTAATTTATGCAGCGTTCGATCGATGAAATAATTTCATTCTGGAAATTTAGTAGATTTCTAAAGTTAAATGAGAGGAAAATTTTTCATCCCCACGCAACATAGGGTTAACACTGTTGTCAGTAAACTACCGGACATTGAAAATACGCTCAACTGCGTTCGTTCTTGATGCTCAATCTCGTTTGTTAAAATCGATCGTCGGGTCTCACGAACGAGAGAATTTCGTCGACGGGGAAACTCATTGAGGAAAACTTATCGAGGGGTCCCGCTATTGGACGCCGGTGCAAAAGAGCATCGAGTTAACGAACAGAAAGGCGCAAAAAAAATAAGGGCATTGTGTTGCATGCAGTCCGGGAGTTGGCGCGCCATAAATTCACCGACGTCGATCTCTCTTTCGACCAGTCTGCCAGTAATCAGATTGCGAGCAACCCGAGAAATTTTGGAATGCTCGGCAAGCGTGGGAATAATTTTGCGCGGATTATCGAACGTTTATAAATAACTTACAGCCTAGACGACACGACGGTATTACTCGACGCAAACGTCGAAGTCGAATTGCAACGCTCGGGCGATCACGCGGATTGCAGTGTAATAATAAGAAGCGTGATAGCGGACTCTCTCGTGCGTAAGACAAAGTTAAATTTGTAAACGTTTCAGCGCAGCAGCAAGTAGTTCCTTCCTAGGCGATGTCTTATTTACTTTACGCCGAATATATCTGCGTATAAAGCATTAATTCAATGTGCAGGCGCCGCCGGAGTTTGCCTTGCTTTCAAGTTCAGCTGCATTATCGGCACTTAAAACGCTCCCGTACCCGTCCTGCGCTCGTTCGTTGCCCCGACGTTAAAATCGAGCGTCAATTTGGCGCGGGATTTGCGCACGATTCGCGCCAACATACAGTTGGAAATATAATACAATATTTTATAACACAATATTTTCTTCAATTATTTCGTACGTACAATAAACTGCAAAAATTCGATTCAATCACGTTCCGGTGAAGTAGGAATGAATTTTTCGAAGAGGAATTTCTCCCCTGGCCGGAGTAAACTTTAGCGAGAGGGCGATCGGGAGATGAGAAAAAAAAATTCACGGAAGACTTAATTACGGCGCAAGCTTTTCGTTAATGATTCGCTTCACGATATAATTATATTCTATTACGGGTAATTTATGAAAATTTTCTCAGTTCCTCGAAGAGATTGCTTTTTCGCCTCGCTTGGCGTTCTTGCGGTATTCTGGAAATGTTCGTGCGTTCCGAGTGAGAGAAATAAATAGAAATAGTAAATGATTTATTTATCAAAGTAATAATTTCTTCTTTAACAATTTTTTAAAATAAATATTTCGAGACTAGAATATTTATTAAGTACATATTATTATAATATAAATATTAATATAATAACAAATTTTTTATTAAATAAATATTCTATAAAAATATTAAATGAGAATTTATTAAATAAATATTCTGGCCGCCTTAAAGATAAAATATATGTTTCGTCTAAATATCCAACATATCTTTTTTTATTTTTGAAGAATGATACGACAGTTGCGTATAAAAAACAATCGTTCTTGCTGGATAGTACTCCAAAATAATCTCTTCGTATTTGAAATGAAAATTTTGTGTATTTCGATGCAAAGATAACAAAAAATTAGAGTGACGGAAAAATATATTTTTCATACAGCACATATAACGGCGAAAGTTTAACACGTTCTTGCCAAGTTGCTTTAACGTCACTACGTGATGTGACGCAAAATGTGGAAAATTGTTGACACATACATTTCAAATTTGAACCACATTCTACATAGTCCAATTGTGGCATATTCTTTTTCTCTCGAATTTTTTTTTTTTTACATTTCACACGCGCGATTAATGCAATGATAACGTAAATTTATGGCGTCAGTCATTTCGATTTTTACCGTTGACAAATAGTGCCTTAAATTCTGTAGAAATAATTTTCTCCAAATGCATTTTTTTTTTAATAAAATTTAATTATTACGTTCATAAACTGATTCGAAAATTGATGTACGATACACAGATCACAATACAGATAATAAAAATCAATACATTGTTAGTAAAATTTTCAAATATTATTTTATGAAAATATGATGATTCGTTAATCTGTAATAAATTCAAAATTTAAAAATTTACTATAAAATTTTATTAATTTATTTAATATTTATTCTTTGTTCAGAAGAACGCTTCTCTAATTTAAAAATACTTTGCGGTTAATTAGTTTTAATATCTATTACAACATTTAATTAGCCCTCTATATTAAAGATATTTGTTAAAGACTTTTTGGTATTGCACATTTCAATGTGGAAAAAGAAGATTAAATAATATATATGTTTCAACCAAGAGCTAAAAACAGGCCATTTCGCGAATTGGCTGAAGTTTTCGCACTTTGACCGACTTTATCGATCACATTACAAAGTTTCATTGAAGAAAATAGTTATTTTGCGACACCATCATTTGACTACAATTATACCGAGAATTAGCTATAAAAACATAGTCAAATTCCAAAAAGTATCATATGTATATTACTGCATTAATACGTTCAGATAAATTTAATTAACTAACCATTAATTTTTTAAGTCATTTCAATTTTTTGTTCAACTTATTTGTTGAAAAACCGAAACCATGTAACTATTCAAAATTAATATACATATATAAGTACAAGTAAAATGTTTATTTTTATACAAATATTATTTATTATAACTATTAGCATTTTTCAAGTTATAAGACATGTAAAATGATATAATAAAATATTGACAATATAATTAACATTTCACTTATTTATAACTTATATTTCTCAAAGATTGTGTAATTCTAAGCATTTGCCTTAATTTGATCTAATCTAACAAAATATCCTTTAATGTAAAATGTAAGTATTTATTGTTCATTTAAATATGTATATTGTAAAAGTTACCTGTAGCGAATAATTATTTCTTCCCTTCAAGACTTATATCTTAATTTATTGTAAAATTTATTTCTCAGGAAAAAAATAAATATAATTAAATTTAGTTAGAAATAAACGAATTAAACTTAAATACAAGTATAATGCTTCCATTTGGAATTATGTGTGGTCAGTGAACTGCAATCAATTCTCGATCTGAATTTAGAAATGATTGGCCAAAGTTCAAGATTATATGAATATCATAATTTTTCATTCATTCAGTTAGCGAAATATAATCCTGTCAAATTCTTTTACGAATTGGCGGGGTTTCAAACTCTGGCCACGAGAGATATGTAAAATATAATGTTCCTATAAAATTTATAAAACAGAAAATTCAATGGATAATTATCATAATACGACGATTTCCGATTCCGATCGTATTTTGAAATTGCATTTAGCTAGCTATCCTATTTCTACGATTCTTGGGAGAGTCGTGAAATGGCAAGCAAGATTTTGTTTCCGATAATCGATCGCTTCAGCAATGATGGTGACTCCTGACCTTAGATCGAACTGTTAAAGAATACAGATTCGAGTGTTGGCATTCGATATCTACAGAGGAATAGCACAATATTATCAGCGTCTTTCTAAAGAATTGCAGCTATTCTCACGACACTTTCTCAAAATGCGAAGCTATTTCACGCACAGCACTTGCCATTATAATGCAAACATATTGTATGGGCTAAATAGAATTAGAAATGTTATAAAAATATTATGGAATTGTAGTACAAAACAATACGAGTACAAAAATATCTCCAGAGTTATGAACGATTGAAATTTATTTAGTATTGCATAGAATTTACGTGCTCATTATCAGGAATATAATTATGCATATATCTGTACATATAGCTTATCTATTATTAATTTCAAATTTAAGATTAACATAAATTTAGATAAATTTTTAGTTAATTTTAGTTTTGCTTATAATTATTATACTACGTAGATAAAATTTCAAGCAAGTTGGAAAAAAATCAGATTTAAATTTATTTTTGTTCTTAATTCTATAACTCAGGTGATTTTGGTTTTTCAATTTGTAATATTTTGCCATAGCGCATATTAAAATCTAAATGTTTAATTAAATAATTGAATCATAAGATATTTGCAATATGGTTGTAAATAGATAGATATAGATAGATAGAATTTTACTAATATTTTAATGACATCGGTATTCATAGCCCAATTTTACAATTCAAGATTTTTTTTAAGTACGATCTTGAGACGCTGTAAAGTTATTTAATTAATTGGATAGAATCTTAAGATTGCTTACCATACCCAAGATCTTGAATTATCGATTATATACAAAGTCGGATCATGAATACCCAAGGTCGGATTATGAAAACCGAACGGCCATTAGATACATATTATATACATATATATATATTATAAATTGTTAAAATACAGGATGAACCAGTGAATCGGGTGATTTAAAAAACTGCCATAAAATCAAAAGATTTTTATTTATACAGTTTTTCTATACATCGATATTAACTCTATACATATCAAAGCATTTGATTGTATTCACATTTAAAAATCTAAGGCTTACTTCCTACTTACTAACACAACATCTTTAAGATGACTTGTCCGTAACTTCTTGTAGGACTATATGAAAATTCGAATCTTTACTACATCAACATCTCGAACAATTCAACAATTTAAACATCGTATTTCACAAGAGATTGCACAAATTCCCATATATGCTACAAAGAGTAATGGCTAACCCATACAGGAGATTTATTCAGTGCATTCAGCGAAATATGGTGGTCATCTTAAGGATGTGCTCCGGAAATAAAATTTAGATTTTAAAGTAGGAATAATTTTTTAATCAAATTTTAAGTAAGTTCACTTTGAGTATGTAAAATTAATACCATGTATATACGCGCACGTGTATATTATTGATAACAGTTATATTATTATAATAATTAATATAATTTATTTAACAAAATTTGATGTAATTATAAATAAACATATATACTTATTATTGATCGTAAATACAGGTAAATACAATCCCCGAAATTCGAATATAATAACCTTATAGTATAAAAGTTTGTCAAAAATTAAATAATGCATGCTAATAATGCCATTTTTTTTCTTATAAAGTATTTTTTAACACACGATATTTTTAAACATGTGAAAATATTACATCGAAAATATTAGAAATACTATTTCGATATTTTTATTCATCAGACATATGAATGTGTAATAATGTGCGAACAATGGTTTTGTTAGGCGATGATCGCGAAGTGTTCGATATCTAATATCATTGTACGTATAATAACATAAACATATAGATGATTCTTTAATCAATGCTTATAATTAATAATATTTTAAATATTTATATCAAAAAAATTACTTTATAAGAGAAAATGATATGCACTTTCATTATTTACTTTTTCATATTGCAATCTTATTATTCACGGATTTCAGGACATGCATGCTATATATTTCTCCAATAAATACTACAATGTAAATATGCAATAAACATTTTCTATAAAATATCTGAAATATTATGCATTTTAATCTCGAGATAAAAAATGGAGCGTATCGAGTTTTCATCGAAATGATACAACATATTAATATTCTCCGGTACGTTGTAGCAACAGCTTACTGCTAAAGTCCTGCAAGGATACTGCATTAACATACTTGAAAGATTTTGTAATTTTATACTCTTATAGATTCTGCGTTGCAACTGCTTTAATCTATACATTGTTCGAACACTCAACAATCTTTTCAAATAAGAACAATTGTAAGAATAAAACAAAAAGAGGAACTACTTATTATTCAAAAGAGTAGTCAATTCTTAGACAAAGCAAAATTAAAGATGATAAGAACTAAAACAAGAAAAAAAAAGAAATTCTTTGATAAACACTTGTTTTCTTTTATAAACAATTAAGTTTGCGACCTGTAAATTTTATTAAAACCATTCAAGCAGCATTTAATTTTTTTACTCTTTGCAAGAATGAAACTTAAAATAAACTTTAGTATGTATTAAAAAATTTCACCAAAATAAAACCTTACTGGCTGAGCTTACTGAGTTTTTATCGCAGCGTCTCTAAGTATGCATCGCGAAGTATGTACGTTGCAATCGACTCGCGAAAGAGTCTGCTCATTTTCCATATCATTTAGTCTGGGAAGGTCTACAGTTTCATACGAATCGAGGGTGGGTGAAACCGCACACCACAAGTGCATGGCTTACCGACGGTCACCGGAGGTTAAACGGTTCTTGGCTTTTAAACAGCGATATTAGTTAAGTTTTGAAGCGAGTTAAGCGCGACTAGAGACGGTTGTTATTGCAAGCTGTGCAATGTGCGACAAGAAATTTATCGAGAGAGAGAGAGAGAGAGAGAGAGTGAGAAAATATTAATGTCATTCATACTTGGTCACAATTGTTGCAACATCCCACCCATCACGCTTTCGCGTTTCCGGAATCTCTACTTCAGAACGTGGAGAATTCGAGAAATGCAAGAAAGAAACTGATCATTTTCACGTTACACGCATGGCGTGATTCATCGATGCACGTTGTCACGTTGTTCACGTTCAAAGCATGATGACTAACCATGTATAAATAACGAGCTATCGCGATGAATTTGCAATTCGATAAAATTTTATCCCCCCAAGACATTCCTCGATGTTGCATAATGTAACGTCATTTCCTCCACTATGTATAATTTCGTAATAGATTTATACATCATCTCAGCCAAGGTGATACAAGTACGTTGCAAAATTTTGATGGAGAGAAGTACACTGAAAAAAATTCTTTTTAAAAACGGACGAATCAAAAAATCTTGTAGAATTGATCAAATATTCTGAATGGTTATTATAATAGAAATTCTTTAATGATTTATAAATTATAAAGTATTAAGTTCTATTTATAATAACTAGAATTTCTATTATAATAACCAGAATATTTGATCACGCCTACAATATTTTTTGATTTCCGTTTTTAACTAGAATTTTTTTTCAGGGAAGAGGGAGAAGAAATAATTTCATTTAGGAGGATTGGTACTTACCAAGGAATAGCGTTCCTTGTTATTATGCAAAACGATTAAACTCCGATGTAGCGGAGGGATAGTGTCCGTTAGTTTCAAATAGAAATTGAGCGAGAGAGAGAGAGAGAGAAAGGGAGAAAGATATAAAGCACTTAGCAATGGAATTCAAACCATTACGAACAACGACAACTCTTGCATTTGACAGTGACGTGTAATTATGAGGCATCGTCTAAACAACTCGAGCGCAACTTGTCACCAGACGAAATTGATTACGTCGCCTCTCTCTCGCTCCTCCGGCAAAGCCCCCTCTCGACAATAAGACATCGTAGATTTACGCGCGCAGGCAAAGTTACCGTTTTGCGACAGACATCTGTTGCTAATCCGAACGCGGTGCATTCCGTTTCTAATTGCGGATAAAGATAAAGGAAAGCGAGGTGGGGAACGAGAGAATGAGAAAAAAAAAACAGGTGATTGCTACCGCCAGGTCGATAAACGGACACCCTCTCGAAGCTGCAAGACTCGAGTTGAATTATCATTACCCACGCGAAAGTAAAGTCGACGGGTCTCAGAATATATTGGACTTTCTAGGAGGAATTAAATACACACGCGGTTAATCCGTCGGAATGTACGCGCGTGAGAGAAAATAATAAATGGTATGTGCGAAATGTGCGAAATAACCCAAAATTTCAAAGATCACATTTTCAATGCTCGCGTTCTTAAAGCGGAAATAAAATTGACCGTTGTATTTCAATTAATGCTCTGTTAAATTTATTAATGCCTAATTAAGTGATAATGATATCTATTTAGACAATGGTCTATTTCCATCGCATTGCTTTAGATACGTGGCGAAAGTTGGCCACGAACGCGATAGTGGTGAATAGCGTTAAATTAAATGTGCTGATGAAGTAATATCTCAACCGATCGGTTTATTGCTAAAAAAAAAAAGTATTACAAGCTTCTTTCTTCACAGAGACGCGCGGACGACATCTTTTTAAAAGGAAAGGAGGCGAAGGAAGTCGACAGTCGACGTTGAAGCGGAACATTAAGTTCATGGAAAAATGCGTTTCTGCAAAAACTGGTCGGGGGACTGCCATTTGAGGAAAAGAGGTCGGCCAAAACGAACGCGGCCTCTACTTCGGTGCTGTGTAAATGTCAATGCAATTACTGGCAATCCAGTTGCTAGTACGCGTCACGTGCGCCTAGTAACATAATTATAACGTGTACATCTATCTTTATTTATGGAAACCTTAAATTCGAATTGATTGATGAAATTTCAATCGATTTTATCATCGAATTTCATCAGTAAACATTCATCAGTTGGTTCATACGTCATTTTGGTATTGATAGTAGAAATTGTCAATGTAATTTGACTTGTTAGTCTTTTAACGAACAGATCAAACGCTAAATTTTAAAGAAATACGTAATTTATCAACCAAACAGTCTGTTTGGAAATATAATTATTTTACAGTAAACGTAAAGTTAAAAAATAAATCATAATTATAATTTAATAATTGTAATGAAAAAAATATATAATTTATTTAATGCAGATCTATACTGTGAAATTAAACAAATGAAAATTACAAAAGTCTGTTTTGAACTCTGTTTTTTTATACTCTGTTAGAAATACGTTATTCATGTTTTTCAAAGAATACATATAAATTATAGTAATTTGTTATAATAATACTTTTATAATAATATAATTTTTTTTATTATAATTCTTTATTGTAACAATATGTTCACTTTTTCCTCTTCTCTTCTTCCTTGAAAAGCACTATGAAAATTTTTAAGTATTATATTTCACGTTTGCAAGAGAATTTCTGCACAACTGTATTCCTCTCATTTTTTTTATTATCATGGTCTGCTGGCACTCTCTCAGGTATACCTTGAAATTATTATACCGTCTGGCCGTGATCGAGGTTACCGAATGAGTTCATCATTGCGTAACTCCCCTTTAAGCACGTGTGTGACTCAGAAGCAGATGATTATAGCGTGACACGGAGCCATGAACCGCGTACGTGCCGAAGGGGAACAACACGGCAGGAACACAATACAAACAAAAAACCCGCGTATACTTTTGTTCCTGTGCAGCGAAATTCGTCCTGCCAGAGAAATATTTCCGAACTCGAGGCAACCTTTCCTTGATTGTTTGATTTTATTATAGGACTGATATTGGCAATATTTGAGAACTTTATTATTCGTACTTTTTTTACTAAATTATTAAATTTGATAAACTTATCAAATTATTATTGTGTATTACTTGATATTTAACTCTAATATTAGTTATAAATATTAAATTCTATTAAAAACGATATAATTTATTAAGTAATATATTGATATATTATTATATACATATAATATAGATATACTTATATAAGATATACATATATATATAAAATTGAATTTCTTGACAAATTTCGAACATTTTTTTAATTCAAAAGAAAAAGAAATATATACAGCCATCGATAAAATTATTTATTATGCACCCCATTAAAATAAAGTTTCCTCAAAAATAATGTTTTAACAACGATAGCAATACATTACAACGTACATAATCATCGATTGTATCGTTTATTAGAACAAAGTTTTAATTTTAAGAATTCATTTTATAAATTGCTATAATTTTTATTTTGGAGTTATGAGCAATCAAAATCAAAATGTCTATTTTAACTATTTTTTTCTTTAACCCTTGATAACTCACAAATAAGAAAACGTAGAGAAATTTTATCAGAGAAAAGAATTGTAGAGAAAACTTCATTCTTTCACATGGAATAGTTGAACATTTTCTTAAATTGTTTCTTGTGCTCGTGACACACCTAAAAGTGACAAGAAAATTTTTCGTTTTGTCCAGCTTGTCACTTTTGGTGAGTAAAAATTAGCAAAATTTTAAGAACTTAAATATCACACAAATTGTTCGAAAGTGAAAACTTTAAGCTTTAAACCTTTTTTTTTAATTTGGATTTCGAAAACTTTTGACAAAGTTACTGTTGCTTGAATTTTGCTTATTTTTTTAAGAAAAATCAAGTATTCCCTTAATTATTGTAAATAGTTTAGAAAATAATCTGAAAAACTTTTCAACTATTTCATGTGAAAAAATGAAGTTTTCTCTACAATTCTTTTCTCTGATAAAATTTCTCTATGCTTTCTTATTTCCGAGTTATCAAGGGTTAAAGAAGAAATTGTTAAAATAGACATTTTGTCTTTGATTGTTCATGTCTCCGTTAAAAATTATCGTACAACAATTTGCAAAATGGATTCTTAAAGTCGAAACTTTGCTCTATCAAACGGCATGTATTGCCGTGCATAATGTATTGCCGATGATTATGTACGGTAAAATGTATTGCCATTATTATTGAAATATTATTTTTAAAGAAACTTCATTTTAATGGGGTGCCTAATAATTTTGTCCATGGCTGTATATATTAATTATCAAATAAGACCTAAGGCACTAACAATAGCCTGTTTCTTCCTAGTTCGCAACATCGACTCGAGTATGTTCATCGTGTGTGGGTAGCAAGTAAATGACAAGAAAGTCCGACCTTGATAGGACACGTGCGATCCTGTATTTAGATATACGAATATATTAGATCGACGCTCTCCGTTTTCAAGGTAAAAAAGATTTCTGGGCTATCTGACAATGAGAAACAATTCCGAAACATCGCGTTCTTCTGCGTAACTCTCGCGTAGCTAATTATCATTTGTGAGAGAAAAAGGGGAAAGAGAGAGAAAGAGGGGAAAGATTGCCTCTTACAACTAATGAGCGAAAAACGCGAAACCAATTCAACGCATCTGTCTGTCTCTTTTGTTCTCCCCCCGCGTGATCTTCACTCACAATTAGATTCGCGTGATCCGAGAACGTCCCGGATCGTCAACGGAGAAAGTAGCGATGAAACGAGCGCTCTTACAAAATACACCGTAGACATTTGTCAGAACTTGGTTCATCGGCGTGATCTCTCGAGACGCGCCGCCGAGAAAATAAACTTCTCATGGTAAATTTATTACATGTTCCTTGGATACGCCGATGCGCACATCTTTCCTGTCATAAATCCTCCGCCCCGTCGATCTTTCCCTTCATAAGTTCCTCCGCAGATACGCGGAGAACAAATTTCTACATTGGAAACATTTTATCTTTGGGTATATAAGTCTTTCTTCGAAATGTATATATAATTATTAAAGATATACATAACTTTGAAAGATACACATAAACTCGAGTTTACATAGTTGTGAAATGTGAAGAAGCTACATCGTTACGGTGACCATCCGTCCTATATTACAGAGGCTAGTCCTTTACTTTAAGTCTGTGTCCTTTAGTTTTGTTTCTTCTTTGAAAACTCACTTTTATCCTTTATTTCTGAAAAGTCCTATAAAATGTTCTATATTTCAGTCTTTATCACCTTTGTATATTTTATGTAATGTTTAAATAAAGATGTGTTTCTTTTTTTATATATAATTATTTTAGTTTACAAAGTTTTACTCTTTTTCATATAAATATATATATTCAGGCAAAAATTTTAATGATAATAATAAATTTACCGTGCACTTGCTTGTGGAAGGATTGGTGGCGGTGTCCTTTATTTTTCTCAAAGAGAGAAATATCGTCACCGTACACATCGTATAAAAATTTCACATCTTCCTTGACGATTCGAGTTCTTGGCGTGTTTACACGAATCACTTCGAAGTGAAACGAGATTGATAAAAACCGCGAGCAAATAAGTCACCGACACATTAGTCAACCGGACTATCGTTCGGCTGGTCGCAGTCCAGCTACATCCTGTAGCAACCTACGCTCGTACATTCATACTTCCGTGGAATCATGTTAAGTGTTGGATATGTCAATGGCCTGTAAATTGAGACGCAGCTTGAGACGGAAAAAGTTACAGCGACGAATCTCATAACGCGCGAGTGCCGGGCATAATTTAATAACATTGCAATGTCATATTTTATCGCTTAATTTTGCCGTATGTCGGATGGCGGAGCGTCGGACGGGAAACGTGATGAACTTCCCCATCGCGGAAATAT
Organism: Tetramorium parvispinum; assembly: GCA_011638315.1. Classification (NCBI taxonomy): domain Eukaryota; kingdom Metazoa; phylum Arthropoda; class Insecta; order Hymenoptera; family Formicidae; genus Tetramorium; species Tetramorium parvispinum. The sequence continues at coordinate 6,569 of VBVR01001794.1, read as the reverse complement.
ATTTTTCAATTTACCATTCACGGTTCTCCGGTCGCCGTGCCTGCCTCTAAAAATGTTCCCATCTATTCACGTACTATATGAATGGTTACACTTCACGATCTAAACTGCAATATCTCGCGAATGTTTATGACATCTTAAAACCGCCGGCGAGTGCGTCGTCAAATGCGTGAGCGCACGCAACAATGTTGTAATTTACAGGCGCAATTATCTCCAAGACCAAAGTACAGAGGAACCGAGACCGCATGGTCTTTATCGTGAAATTCCGACGAAATTTCGAAGCGAACCCTACATAATTGAGCGGAAGAGGAGTTAGCTACCATGCGTTTCGATTATATGTAAATCATCGAAGGAATGTTAAATAAAGTCAGAACGCCCAGCCTGCATTGCGATTCTAAATGACGACGGATTTTAATCATCGAAAGTATCGACGACCTCGCGAACGCAGGAGAATGTTATTCCAGAGTTATTCGCGGCAGCCGTACTTCCGCGAAAACTACGATTCCAACACTCGGAATTCACTTTCACAGTACCGTCCCTCTAAAATTTCATAATTATAATTGAAAACGCATCTGCTGTCCTGTGAAATTAAAAAATTTCAGAGACCAGAACGCCCCGGGAAATCGAAAACTCGCGAAATATCTGTCCCGCGTATCGGAAAATGTCGGTCGCGGCGCTCAGCTTATCGCGCCGGTAATTTATCGCACCTCCGAGGAACGCGTGAGGCGCTTTTTCAAAGCTCCAGGTATCATAAATTGCGAGCACTAACGCGATTCGCTTCGTTACTGTATAAATGACCGGTTTATGTATATCGCGCCGAGATGTTGCGCCAAGATTGATGCAACTCGCGCGTTTTACGGGCGCGTGAAATTCAATCTTATAGACATAAAATTTTATAGGATACAACAGCGAGGCACTCATTATAACACTCTTAGATGCATTATCGCTAAGTGCCGTGAATCTAAGCTTAACATTATGTCGGAACTTTCGTTGCGTGTACCTCATTAAGCTCTCATTACGGCGCTGGGATTTTTCTCAAGTGTGCGGTAAACCCGCCTTTATTCCGAAGGATATACGGAAGAGAAGGAAGCTCGTATTTATTATCAGAGACAATTAACGAATGGATCAAGGAAAAATGCCGCGAATTGAAATACAAATCACGCGAATCAACATTCATGTGTTTCTATGTATACTATATCTCATTATATTCGTTGATATCATTATCATTATTATTTTTATGATGCAAATGAGATTTAGGGATTAAAAAAGAGATCAGAATATTATGTATAATTTCCATTATAGGGCAATGTTTAATAAAGGCTTTAAATTACGCTTTAAATTACAATGATAAAAATTATTTAATTAAGCAATATAAAATTATAAAATTATATTTAATATGATCTTTATGATCTAAATGAGATTGTAAAAAAAGAGCAGAATACTATGTATAATTTCCTTTATAAAGCAACGTTTAGTGGATGCTTTAAATTACGCGTCAATGATAACAATTATTTAATTAGATGCAGTACAAAACTCTTATATTTATAGTTAGAAAGTTATTTACAATATATTTATAGTTTTTTATATTTTTTTATATTTATATTTAAAAAAACTTTACCTAAATGGATTATGGATTTGAAATAAAAATAGAAAGATATTATCTTTCGTATATGTATTTAATATTGCGAACATGTTCGGAAAGATATATTTTGAACATAAATTTTAAACATAAATATAACAATATTAATCATCTTTTTACGATCTTCTTACGTGACAAACCTCTTGTGAGTCAGTCTGCGTTCACAACTCGACCTAGTCCAACGTCTTACATCTTGAGCGAGATGAGAGCTGCCGCGAGAGACTAACCGAGTATTTCCACGCCTAAGCGGACTTTAGCCGGGATTTTTCTCGTTGTTTTTAAAGAGTCTCTAGCAACAGGGGGAACGGGGTATCGCGTAGAGCTGGCTTTCGCGGCGTAATGAAACGCTTAACGAGCTGTGGGAGTAACTCAAATTCCCTCGGTAAAAACTGAACAGAACAACCGTACATAAGTCGCCGCGGTTCTCCGTACTTCTCGTATATATACGTCGCGATAGCTGCGACAAAAACGAGCGAAATTTGTCCACGTTATAATTCATAGCGGAAGCAAAGAAATCGTAGCGGTTGAAACAAGTGAGAATAATTCCAAGTACCGTTTATCTTGCACCGACATACTTTAATTAACTCCCAAAAATGTTAAACTGTTAAAAGACATAACTCGTAGCCAAAAAGTACTGAAAAAGGTAAAACTTTATGAAAAAGAAATGAAAAAAAAAAGTTTACTTTTTCAGACGGCAAATTATAAATTGCAAAAATTATAGAGCAACCCATTTTTTGCAACCCTTTTTTTTAAACTGTCGTAAGTGTCTCGAAAGTCGTGTGAACAACGTTACGATGAACAAACACACACATACATCCTGTATCTGAAAATTATTAAATATGAAATGGCTGAAATAACGTCAGACTGCGAAAATAAAATGAAACGTTTTTGTTTATGCAGAATTGTCCATTCATCTTAAAGACCGTTTAATGCTAATTCTATCGGACATTGTTCACGTTTTAACGCGTCGAGGCCACGATTGGTAGGCCACTGTATTCAAAGCGGCGCGAAAGCGTGCGGAAGGCATCAGACTGATACAGCTTCATTTGTTCCTAATTCAGATTCTTTGCGGGCGGACGATGCAAAAAGTGAATCCTCCTTACCTCGCTTCGCTTATTGTGCTATAAACTGCCACAACTGCGCGAGACAGCGAGGAAGAAAGAGATCCATTATCTTTTAATTCCATTATTTCCTTTTAGCTCTAAAACCGACCAACAGCCCGGTTAACGCCGCCCGTTTAATTCGCGACTCCACGTGAATTAATTGTCTATCGTATGTTTGAAAATACAGGATTCCAATTTGATTTTATCTTTATCTTTATAATTCAGCCTGCGACGTTCCGCATGACTTTCTGTCAGTTTAAGTAAGTCTTTTCGCAAATATCCTCTTTTCCGCGCTCTCTTTCGTTTCTAAGACACTCAAGCGCGCTGTCCTCCGCGCCGTTACCCGATGACTTTCCAGATCTGCCGGAAGTCGGGGAGGAATAAAAACAATAATGAAACACTCTCGGGAGGAGTATCGCCGTAAACGCGCCGGCGGCGAGAGGAATGTGCACTAATCGCCGTTTTCTAACGGCACTCGAACAATGGAACGAGCTCGTAGCTCGTTGACAGCGCGGCTCCGCGTCGACTCCGCGCGAGCTGGCGATAGTCACGCCATTATTGTTCCTTCCGCGCGCGCGGTTCGGCGAGCCGGGTATTGCCTCTCATTTTCCGGCGACACGGACTTCTTCCGCGGCGCGTATTACGTTGAAACGCCGCGTTTATTAATCTCACCTTTTTTTTTCCCCGGGAACGAGCAATTTGGCGGGCGCGTTTTTACGAGCCCTCGATTATATAATGCGGCGGCGTGGGATAAAAACTCCGCCACCTCTTTCGTACCGACGCGCCGCGATCAATAACGATTAAATTCCCCGTCCCCCGGAAGTTATAGGGCGTAATCGGAATTTATGCCCGTGTCCTTGTGTAATGTATAATCACGGGCTTGCCCTGCGAAAGCCGTCAGTTTGAAAGAAGCAGCAATTCGCACGTCAAACATTGCCTCATGCTCCAGTATCTTAATTCATTAAATCAAATTAATAATAAGAGGCCTTGTACGGTCGATGCTGGATCTCTTTGCGTAATAATTTCTTCGAGTAAATTTTTCTCGCCTAGTCAACTTCGCGCCGAAATGGATTTTTCGGTCTTTAAAACGCAGTCTCGAGCTAGAATGGTACCCTCCCAAATTAAAATTTGGAAATCAAATCTAATAATTACGATACTAATGTGTCATTAAAAACAGGGTATCGATCATGTAATTTTCGGAAACGTGAAAACGTGAAAAGATGAAAAAGTTCGCGTGAACTCAAGGATTCCAACCAATGGAATCGTTGCGTTTACGTTAAATTTTTTACTTTTCACGTTTCCGCCCTAGAAGAAAAGTTACATGATCGGTGCCTTGTGATATAGGGAACTGTGCGTTGCAAAAGAATATTATGAATATTTGAACCTAAAACCTCCCGACTATCCGAGGCGGGCGTCTTAACCAATTCAACTACTGAAACATGTGATATTACATAGAAAAAAACATTACTTTCAAATCAACAATAATATTCTCATATATAAACAAATCTTTAAAGAAGATTTTATACTTTTGCTTGTATATGAGAATATTATTGCTGATTTGAAATTAATGTTTTTTTCTGCGTATTATCTTAATTTATTAATTTCTATATGGGTGAACGAAAAGACGAAAGTTTCTAGCAAAGCGAATCTCGATATATTAAAAACGTTCCATTTATCAATAAAATTGTGATTAAAATTAATAGGCGAGAAAGATCTTGTAAACTTGTAAATGTTTGTTTGTGTAACGATACCGGCATATCCGAGCATCGGAAATCGTTAACGTGGGACTGCAGTACTTAAGATTTACGGCGGAAGACGCCTTGTCAGCAAGAGGCGAACGCTTTTCTGATTCGAAACAGAAGTGGATAAAGCAAAGCCATCCGACGTCATTGAATCGAATCGCCGCAGCGACGTGGCTCGCAAATTGCTTCAACATCACAAGAGCTTTCTTGTGTGCGCGAGGGATTATTTTATATAATGCACAGGGATATTTTATTAATATCAAACGAAACATCCGTTTTCATCATTCTATAAAAGAAATAATCAACTAAAGATAGTAATTATTGTGCATATTATTAGTAATAATATCACGCTAGTTGTTAATATTTATCGTGACGTTTAACGTGGATCTGCGAAAAATATTTCATGCATATACAAAGAGAATCGCAATAGATGAATTTATTTTTAAATTTTCTCATTTACAGCAAAGCAAACGTTTACTCAAGTCTTCGCAATAATACCTGAATTATTTATTCTTTCCCCTAAATTATCAAACATACTCGATATTTTCTGCTACCCCGATCTCCGTTTTACCAACACAGCGCTCGCAATTTTCATTCAACAAGAACCAAACGTGTTTTAGTAAATGCAATTGACTCAGTGTTTGCATTTATAAAATATGAATGTAGGTGAATACACGGAGAAGAAGATATATGTAAAGATACGATGCAGAGTAAAACTGCAATGTAACAAAGATAATCCCGTTCTCTCTTGTCGGACTTTCTCTTGGAGAGATATGTGCATGCAGAAATTTTTTGGCATATTTTTCGGCAAATGACGCTGAAGCTTTCGTACTCGAGAACTTGCGTTCGTGCATTTTGACGAGTTCCAAGAGCGTTCTATTTTCTAGCACAAAACGAGAAAAAGAGAATATGAAAAACAATTGAACGCGCATCGCAAAAGCTGTTCGAAAGTTGATCGAAAATAATTCCTTACGAGAAATCTGAACATTTCCATTAACATAATCCTAGGACAATAGACATATTCAAAATACATTTCCATATAATCGAATTTTGATTTATTTAATTTTGTGTTATTCCCTTTTCCATTGTATTTCTCTCGTTACTAATGAAACTAACGAAATTCAGTTTTCAATTCAAACCGTAAAATTTTATTTCTATTTCGTTAGTGCAACTGATATAGGATTTACAATTTGGAAAAATACGTTTGATGTGTATCAACAAATTATTTAAAAGGCTGGCTCGTAATTTCGCAGAATTGAAATGAAAATTGTCCCCTAAGCTGTAGTCATCGATGAAACATTCTATGGCAAAAACGTGGATTAAGCTTCACAAAGATTACAGCTTTTATGGTTAAAGCTTTTCGATCAATCGTGATCGTTCGTTCGTGTCAAAATCAGAGTGTTACATGAAAAAAAAAATAATCGTTTTTGTAGACAGAGACTTTTGCGCGTTGAATTGTACGCGGGATTTTTCATAGCCGCCAACCATAATGAAATATCGTGAATTTGTATTCTCTCAAGATTTTTATTATGATGTTATGTTATCTACAAATGCGTTTATTTCAATTTCTATGCACAGTCTGTTTTTATGGAAAAGCAGATAAGTCTACAATGCTGGCTGATCTATTTTTTCAGCGCGACTAAATTTTGTAAAATAATTTATTTTATCGAGGCTCTCTACATTGCGTAAAATTGCATTTCTCGTTATGGGGTTATTTTTATACAATATCTTCCATCGCCACTATTCGTTTCAACCGCAAATTAAAGAAATATTTAAAAAAGTAATATTATACTTATAATATTATACTTATTAACATGGAAACCGAAAAGCTGAGCGACTAACAATAAATTAACTTGAGAAACTTAAATTAAGATTATCAAGATATATAACGTTAAAAGAGAAAGAAAAGATATGAAAATCGATAACACAGGACCACAAAAAAAAATCGGAAATTAACTGCAACCAGAATAGGGGACTCTTATAGATTTTGGGTCGCTGAATACGAATCCGTTGCCCGATTTGGCCCATCACGTCGATTCTTAAGATAACATTAAAAAAATTTTTTTAATTAAAAACGGATTCGAATTC